>JAWNKV010000146.1:0-249584 GCA_035041805.1 Amiota mariae
AAAATTTGTTCCGCTGGTGGATTTTCTACTTCAATGACTTGCTGTAAATTATCGATAAGCACAATACGTGAAAGATTCGCTGAACGTATATGACGTTCGGCGGCTGCTAGGACTTGTGGCTTTAAAAGATAATCGACTTCTTGTTTTACTTCTTTCCAAAGTTGACCATCTAAAAATTAAAGAAAAAAAAAAAAAAAAACATAAAATTAAATTATCAAATTATTGATTGATTCACAATTTAATTTGTGAAATTATATAGTAGTACTAGTATTAGCATTAAAAATTATCTCAAATCATAATTATTGGTTCTTTTAGAGTAGTTGGGGGAAGAACCGCAACCTATCCTCAATTGATCTTGGAATTTTGTTTAAGATTTGTAATTTTAAAAAATGTATTTATTGAGAAAAAAAAAAAAAAAAACACACACACACACAATTTGTATTTCTATTTGCATTAGAAAAGGGTCAATTGACGAATCTCTATCGATCTCAATCTGCACATTTTTTAATTTAGTACTCGCTGTACCGGCGTGTTTTGTTAAGCCCCAACAAAAATTTTATCAAAATTGGCTTTGAACGGGAATATCAAAAATAATGATATTTATTATTTTATTTTGTTGTGACTCACAATTCAAAACTTGATTGATTTGAAAATACATACATATGTCTCTAAGCTGTATATGCAAAATTTGATCCACTAATTTCGAAAGATTTTGTATATCGATTTTGATAAAATAAACGCTATTTGTTACAGTAATCTTGCTACAATACATCAGTGAAAACCACATTTAAATTGGTAAAGCTGTTTCGGAGATTAGCGTGCACAGACAAAAAGAGGTTTACAATTTTATATATCTATATGTGTAGATGATTTGCCATTTTTACAATTGTTTTTTAAGGCTTGGTTGGTTTGTGCTTGAATCTTCTTTGGCCTTTAGATGCCAATGTTATATCTATCATATTGCAATTTGTATGAAATATGCAATGCAGGTGATCGATCAGCTGATGATCACTGCCACTATTGGAAATCACCACCTAGTACTACTAGTATTTTACATTTTGTGTATGCAAATTGTGTGTTTACATATTGTTATGGAGGAGCGTATTGTATTATGTTGCGTTGTGTGTTTGTCAATTGAATATTAAAAAGTTTTGTAATTTGATTTGAACAAGGAAATAAATTAGTATTTTGTTTAGTAATTTTTTTTTTTTTTGACTTACCATATTTCGTTTGTAATTCATCAGCCAATTTTTTATCTTTATCTGTTTGCACAACAATTCGCCACACCTGTGCCCCATCATAGCTTCGTCTTAATTGAGCATTGAACTCAGAGCCGCTTTCATCATCATTTGTTTCCGTATCCGTTTTTAAAGGTTTTTGTTCTTGTTGTTCCTGTTGTAGTTGTTGTTGATTGTATGAAGTATTTACATAATTAAGTACATTGTCAATTAGATTTGTTAAGGAGGGTGGTTTGACAGTTGATGATGATGTTGTACTACTACTTTCAACTAATTGAATGACTTCTTTCTCTTGTAGCTGTTCTTGTTGTTGTTGTTGTTCTGGTACTTGTATAATTGTAGTCAATAGGGAATTGTTATTAATTTCATCATTACCACCAACAGTAATTGTGGATTGAGCTTCTGTCTCTGTCTCTTGATTTTGTTCTGTTCCATAACTAGGAGTAAGAAAAGGAACAGAAGCATCATTACCAGCAACTTGTATTTCATTTATAGTTTCCTTATGCTGCTGATGCTGCTGCTGCTCCTCTTCCACTATAACATCACTATCTTGAACTGAAGCTGGTGATTTTGTTTGACTTTCTATGAGATCCGTAGTAATATCCGTAAGATGATCACTTGGTTTAATTAAATCCTCATCATCATCATCATTGATAGTGGTGATAGTTTGCTCAATATTTTGTGATGGTTTTTGTTCAATATCTGTCAATACTAATAATGAAGCTGATTCTGTTGTATCTTCTTCATCGTTATTGTTGTAGTTGTTGTTGAAGATGATTGTTTCAGTTGCCACATTTTGTTCTTGTACACTTTCTGAAGTCTCAGCATCAATTTGGCTTACTCCATTCAGTACTGATGATATTTGATTGTTAGTTTCATTAGATTGTATCACTTCCTGATTATCATCTTGATCAGTCAGTATAGCAGCTGCTGATTCACTTGGTGCTAACTCTTCTTTGGGTTTTTCTTCGATTTGAACTTCTTGTTGCTGTTGTGACTCATTTTCAATTTCAACTTTGATCTCCTCTTTAACTTTGTCATCGTTGGAGTGAACTTCTTGTTCATCTTGGTTAAGAGTTTCTGCATCGCCATCATCACTACTTATCAATGGTGTAATAGTTGTAGCTACTTCATTAACTATTTCCTTTTCTGTTGCTGTAACCTCTTTAAGATCTTCTTCAGCTACTACAAGGAGAATGGAGTTTTCAGTTGTTTTATCAAAGTCCACTTGCTGCTGGTCTACTTGTTCTGTTGTGGACTCATCAACTGCAGTGACATTTTCCAATTGTACTTCATCTACTCCTCCCTTATTATTATCTTTATTTTCCTCCTCCACTTGAGAGTTCTCAATGTCTTGGTACAATAATGATGGATTTTCTTTTAATTCATCTTGGAATGTTTGTTCCATTTTATTGTGTTCTATGATTTCATCAGTAACTATTGGATCGGTGGCTATATTCTCTTTTATTTGTTCTGGTTCTGGTTGTGGTTGTAGTTGTAGTTGTGGTTGTGGTGGTGCCTGTTCTTGCAATTGTTGAACTAATGGTTCTGTTTGTGATACTAATAGTTCCTCAGTGATGAATGTTGTTGGTGTTGTTGTATATTCAATTGCTGGAGCTTCAGCTGTTTGTTGTTGTTCTATTTGAAGTTGTTGCGGCAGTTGATAGCCAGTGTTTTCTTCTTCCTCAGCATCTGCATCTTCAACATCAGTTTGCTCATTAACATCAGGGAATGTTGCCGATACTGCTGATGATGGAGATAATGATGACGATGATGATGATGGTACTGTAACTTCTTCACTATTAACTAATTGTTCTACAGCTTTTTGTACTAATTCCGGTAATGTTTCAGCTTCACTAGCCTCATCCTCATCAGCAGCATCAGCTTCAGCATCACCATCTTCATCAATAACACTTTGTGGTACTGGCACTTCATCAGTTTCAATGGTAATCTCACTAGGCACTTCAACAATTTGCATAAGTGCCGGTGTATTATCACTTTCTAACATTAACATATCATCTGCAGATGATGACATCGATGATTGTGATTGTGATAGTGATTCCGATCCTGTTCCTGATGATGGCAATGATGTTTCAATATTCACTTGATCTTGATCGATTCTATTGGCATTTTCAACGGTATCCTTTTGTATAGATTGCTCGGCAGCTATACTGGCTGGAACTAGCATATACATATCCGTATTATCACCACCATTGGCAGCAGGCACAGCTGTCAATTGCATATCATCGACAAGGAGATCATTATCATTGTTATTAGTATTTTCAGCATTAGTGCCATCATTATTATCACCACCATCATCATCATCATCACCATCACTTATGCCATAATTAACAGTTAGACTGGGTTGTTGCTGTTTTAATTGTTGTGGATGTTCTTGTTGTTGCCCATGTTGTTGCTGAAGTTCATTACGTTCCAAAGCTAAACGATCAATGGACATAGCCGAAACATTATGATGACCCATATGAGCAATTAAAACTACCAATAGTGTGCAACCAAATAATGTTGCTTTTGTTAATGTTCTTCTTTTCATTTCTTTTGTTTTTAATTTTGTTATTATCGTTGCTGATGTTGCTGCTGTTTCTGTTCCTCTTGTTGTGGTGAAGAAACATAATG
Organism: Amiota mariae; assembly: GCA_035041805.1. NCBI lineage: Eukaryota > Metazoa > Arthropoda > Insecta > Diptera > Drosophilidae > Amiota > Amiota mariae. Next base: position 3,873 of record JAWNKV010000146.1, read on the forward strand.
GATTTCTTGATCTCCCGACAAACATCTTGGCGAGATCTGACACTATACACTAATGAGACATGTCCCATTCGTTGTCAAGCGCTTTTATACCGCAACTAAGAAAGTCATTTGGCCATTTTTGTTGCTGCTGCTGTTGTTTTTGTTGTTATTGTTTGCTACTACTGCTGCTGTTGTTGCTGTTGCTGCTACTTTAATGACGGCGACGAAGACGCCGACGATTTTGTCTAGTATTTATTGTGTGAGAGTATGTGACATGTGTGTGTGTGTGTGACATGTGTGTGTATATGTGTGTGTTTTGCTTGGCTTCCGATGAAGAAGAAGACGCGTGTTATGTATGTAAATGAGTGCTGTTAAAATTTTAAATGCTGTAAAAGCTAAGCTTAAACCACACACACACACACACACACACGCATACACACAGTCACTCACTCATATAACTCTACATGCGGCGGACTTTATTAATTTCTCACTCAATAATCCACTCACTCACTCGCTTGCCTACACGCTTTTGCTTGCTTGCTACTAACATAATAATATATGTATCTCTCAGCCACGTGAGATTCGCTCGCTCACTAAACACACATAAATGCTCCTGCTCTTCTAGATGTGCTTGCTATCTTTCACTTGCTACAAACTGCTGTTGCTGTTGCTTGCTCTCATTTACATCGTCAGTCTGACGGGTTGCTATAAACAAAAACAGCCAGCAGCAGCAGCAGCAGCAGCAACATCAACATCAACTATAACAACAACAACAATAATGTTTTTGCTCTTCATCTTTAAGCCTCGTTTCAAACGATCGACAACGATGCTGCTGCTGATGACAACGAACGAATGAAGACGATGATGGCGTAGACAAAGTTTCGTTTTGTTGTGGTGGGGGATTTTTGTATGGTAGGTTTCGTTTTTTGATGTCTGTGACGGCGTCTTCGTTTGCATAAATGAATCTGTTAACGAAGCGACGGCAAGCGATGTTTGGTGTCTAAACGATTCTTGCTGATGTTGTTGTTGCCGTTGCTTTTGCTGTTGAAGTTATACTAGTTACAACTGCTGCTTGATTTGATCGATCATTTATTTTAATTTCGTCTTGCTTCTGCTTTTTTTTTTTTTGTATTTTTTTTTTTTTGGTTGATTTCTTTCTCCCCTCCTTTGACCTGCTGTTTTTTTTTTCTTTGCATTATCATCATCTTGTTGTCATTCTTTGCATGACAAGCATCGACAATACGTCGTCGCCACTTATTATCCCAACCCCAACTCCTTGTAATCTCTTTCTCTCTCTCTGATCTCAAACTCTTCCCAATCTTATTTTTCAAATTTTTTCTTTTGTTTTTTATCTCACTAACATGATCCAACACTATTCCCCTCCCCCATCAGATATGTGTGTATTTAACTCTCTTGTCTAGGAATTTAAAATTCACTTTCTTTTATGGTTTTTATTATTACTTATTACCGTTTTGTTGTTGTTGTTGTTGAAACTCCTTTAAAACATGTTTATTTATTTTTTTATTGTTTGCAATTTGTGCTCCGCTTTGATATTTAATCTGGTTTATGTAAATATAAACATTTGTCTTTATTGTTGTATCACTATTATTATTATTATTTATTTATAATTTTTTTTTTTTTTTTTTTTTGTATTTAATTACCAATTAACTTAATTTTTGTTGTTGGTTATTGTTTACTTTCCATATTCACACTTTATTGGTATAACAAATAATTTTCCATTATTGCCAATTATGATAATTGAACAACTGATCGATCCATTGACTACATGATCAATCGATCATCGCGAGAGTCTTTTACAGGAAGTCAATAGTAAATACCGGTGAACACATAAAGTGAGTGAGTCTTTTGTGTACATGGTCATAATGAATACCACCCCTTGGTTACAGTTATATAGACATCATCAAAACAATAGCCCCTTTCTTATACATATTTTGTAAATTGAGACCTCATATACATTATTTATCTTATTCGTTCGAACAAACAACATTTAATATATGTAATACATAGTTGCCATTTTAACTGCTCTGCAAATGTAGGTCAAGTTCTATACTTCCTGAGTTGGAGAATGAAAAGTGTGTAAGCTTAATCATGTTCGGATTTTATACTCTTTCAATTATTATTGTGTTCTTTAAAACGCAAAGAAACATAAGTCAAAAACTCAAAAAAGAAATGATCAGCGTGATGATCGATTGAACTACAACAGTCTGTCTGAGTCTAGGAACACGTTTCACTTAACCATTTAACTGTACACGTCTTATTGCCGGGCACCACAGTAAGTCGCACATTAGAAGCAGAATTCTCCAAAATTAAAATTATTATGAATCCGCTTAATCATTTATGGATATGTGTTGAAAAAATTCTTCTTCCTCCGAACCGTCATCGTCATTATCTTCCATGGACTTGCATTTAATAGCTCTGAGCAATCACATCAGTATAACCTTGGAAAGTTATATTCGGATTCAATCTTATTTATCTATGCTTTGTAATCAACATCATGTCATCTCCATTGATCCATATATGTAGAATATTGACCAAATACAGATTTTTTGAAGCAATTGTTATATTGTCTGAGTTTTGACTTTAACTTTGTGTCAATATTCCATGCTTTTGATACACGATTAGTGAAATCTATTTATAGAAGTGTACCAGGACCTTACGGGACTGCTACCGCTAAGCAAAGCTTCATAAGGTTGGTAAAAGAAAATTTAGCCGTCATCTTGATTGCGGCAGAATCTTTCCAGGCCGCGCAACTTATTTACAGCGCTTGCAGCAAAGTCGGAAACAGCATTCCACTTGTAGGGATTCTTCAGCATGAGCCTCAATACTGTCGTGACCCACCGTTTTCTATGTTCGCATTTGAATTGATACGGCTGCTACATTGACGGCATTTGAGAGCATGATGCGCTTCGTTGTACTGGCGGAGACATCCATGGCCACTCAGCTCCTGAGTGGCCATGGATGTTTCCGCCAGTACGACGAAGCACCATAGTGTCTCAAATGCCGTAATTGGTGCGAAGAAGATGCTGAGCACATATCATTCGAATGCGGAAGATTCTATAGAAAGCGGTACGGTCACGAACATATTGAGGCTCATGCTGAAGAATCCCTACAAGTGGAATGCTGTTTCCGACTTTGCTGCAAGCGCTGTAAATAAGTTGCGCGGCCTGGAAAGATTCTGCCGCAATCAAGATGACGGCTAAATTTTCTTTTACCAACCTTATGAAGCTTTGCTTAGCGGTAGCAGTCCCGTAAGGTCCTGGTACACTTCTATAAATAGATTTCACTAATCGTGTATCAAAAGCATGGAATATTGACACAAAGTTAAAGTCAAAACTCAGACAATATAACAATTGCTTCAAAAAATCTGTATTTGGTCAATATTCTACATATATGGATCAATGGAGATGACATGATGTTGATTACAAAGCATAGATAAATAAGATTGAATCCGAATATAACTTTCCAAGGTTATACTGATGTGATTGCTCAGAGCTATTAAATGCAAGTCCATGGAAGATAATGACGATGACGGTTCGGAGGAAGAAGAATTTTTTCAACACATATCCATAAATGATTAAGCGGATTCATAATAATTTTAATTTTGGAGAATTCTGCTTCTAATGTGCGACTTACTGTGGTGCCCGGCAATAAGACGTGTACAGTTAAATGGTTAAGTGAAACGTGTTCCTAGACTCAGACAGACTGTTGTAGTTCAATCGATCATCACGCTGATCATTTCTTTTTTGAGTTTTTGACTTATGTTTCTTTGCGTTTTAAAGAACACAATAATAATTGAAAGAGTATAAAATCCGAACATGATTAAGCTTACACACTTTTCATTCTCCAACTCAGGAAGTATAGAACTTGACCTACATTTGCAGAGCAGTTAAAATGGCAACTATGTATTACATATATTAAATGTTGTTTGTTCGAACGAATAAGATAAATAATGTATATGAGGTCTCAATTTACAAAATATGTATAAGAAAGGGGCTATTGTTTTGATGATGTCTATATAACTGTAACCAAGGGGTGGTATTCATTATGACCATGTACACAAAAGACTCACTCACTTTATGTGTTCACCGGTATTTACTATTGACTTCCTGTAAAAGACTCTCGCGATGATCGATTGATCATGTAGTCAATGGATCGATCAGTTGTTCAATTATCATAATTGGCAATAATGGAAAATTATTTGTTATACCAATAAAGTGTGAATATGGAAAGTAAACAATAACCAACAACAAAAATTAAGTTAATTGGTAATTAAATACAAAAAAAAAAAAAAAAAAAAAATTATAAATAAATAATAATAATAATAGTGATACAACAATAAAGACAAATGTTTATATTTACATAAACCAGATTAAATATCAAAGCGGAGCACAAATTGCAAACAATAAAAAAATAAATAAACATGTTTTAAAGGAGTTTCAACAACAACAACAACAAAACGGTAATAAGTAATAATAAAAACCATAAAAGAAAGTGAATTTTAAATTCCTAGACAAGAGAGTTAAATACACACATATCTGATGGGGGAGGGGAATAGTGTTGGATCATGTTAGTGAGATAAAAAACAAAAGAAAAAATTTGAAAAATAAGATTGGGAAGAGTTTGAGATCAGAGAGAGAGAAAGAGATTACAAGGAGTTGGGGTTGGGATAATAAGTGACGACGTATGGCTCACTTGTCATGCAAAGAATGACAACAAGATGATGAGATATAATGCAAAGAAAAAAAAAATAGTACAAGGGCGCAAAAGGAGGGGAGAAAAAGAAATCAACCAAAAAAAAATACAAAAAAAAAAAAGCAGAGCAAAGACCAAATTAAAATAAATGATCGATCAAATCAAGCAGCAGTTGTAACTAGTATAACTTCAACAGCAAAAGCAACGGCAACAACAACATCAGCAAGAATCGTTTGTGCACATCTTAATATTGCTTGCCGTCGCTTCGTTAACAGATTCATTTATGCAAACGAAGACGCCGTCACAGACATCAAAAAACGAAACCTACCATACAAAAATCCCCCACCACAACAAAACGAAACTTTGTCTACGCCATCATCGTCTTCATTCGTTCGTTGTCATCAGCAGCAGCATCGTTGTCGATCGTTTGAAACGAGGCTTAAAGATGAAGAGCAAAAACATTATTGTTGTTGTTGTTATAGTTGATGTTGATGTTGCTGCTGCTGCTGCTGCTGCTGGCTGTTTTTGTTTATAGCAACCCGTCAGACTGACGATGTAAATGAGAGCAAGCAACAGCAACAGCAGTTTGTAGCAAGTGAAAGATAGCAAGCACATCTAGAAGAGCAGGAGCATTTATGTGTGTTTAGTGAGCGAGCGAATCTCACGTGGCTGAGAGATACATATATTATTATGTTAGTAGCAAGCAAGCAAAAGCGTGTAGGCAAGCGAGTGAGTGAGTGGATTATTGAGTGAGAAATTAATAAAGTCCGCCGCATGTAGAGTTATATGAGTGAGTGACTGTGTGTATGCGTGTGTGTGTGTGTGTGTGTGTGGTTTAAGCTTAGCTTTTACAGCATTTAAAATTTTAACAGCACTCATTTACATACATAACACGCGTCTTCTTCTTCATCGGAAGCCAAGCAAAACACACACATATACACACACATGTCACACACACACACACATGTCACAATACTCCTCACACAATAAATACTAGACAAAATCGTTGGCGTCTTCGTACGCCGTCATTAAAGTAGCAGCAACAGCAACAACAGCAGCAGTAGTAGCAAACAATAACAACAAAAACAACAGCAGCAGCAACAAAAATGGCCAAATGACTTTCTTAGTTGCGGTATAAAAGCGCTTGACAACGAATGGGACATGTCTCATTAGTGTATAGTGTCAGATCTCGCCAAGATGTTTGTCGGGAGATCAAGAAATCCATTATGTTTCTTCACCACAACAAGAGGAACAGAAACAGCAGCAACATCAGCAACGATAATAACAAAATTAAAAACAAAAGAAATGAAAAGAAGAACATTAACAAAAGCAACATTATTTGGTTGCACACTATTGGTAGTTTTAATTGCTCATATGGGTCATCATAATGTTTCGGCTATGTCCATTGATCGTTTAGCTTTGGAACGTAATGAACTTCAGCAACAACATGGGCAACAACAAGAACATCCACAACAATTAAAACAGCAACAACCCAGTCTAACTGTTAATTATGGCATAAGTGATGGTGATGATGATGATGATGGTGGTGATAATAATGATGGCACTAATGCTGAAAATACTAATAACAATGATAATGATCTCCTTGTCGATGATATGCAATTGACAGCTGTGCCTGCTGCCAATGGTGGTGATAATACGGATATGTATATGCTAGTTCCAGCCAGTATAGCTGCCGAGCAATCTATACAAAAGGATACCGTTGAAAATGCCAATAGAATCGATCAAGATCAAGTGAATATTGAAACATCATTGCCATCATCAGGAACAGGATCGGAATCACTATCACAATCACAATCATCGATGTCATCATCTGCAGATGATATGTTAATGTTAGAAAGTGATAATACACCGGCACTTATGCAAATTGTTGAAGTGCCTAGTGAGATTACCATTGAAACTGATGAAGTGCCAGTACCACAAAGTGTTATTGATGAAGATGGTGATGCTGAAGCTGATGCTGCTGATGAGGATGAGGCTAGTGAAGCTGAAACATTACCGGAATTAGTACAAAAAGCTGTAGAACAATTAGTTAATAGTGAAGAAGTTACAGTACCATCATCATCATCGTCATCATTATCTCCATCATCAGCAGTATCGGCAACATTCCCTGATGTTAATGAGCAAACTGATGTTGAAGATGCAGATGCTGAGGAAGAAGAAAACACTGGCTATCAACTGCCGCAACAACTTCAAATAGAACAACAACAAACAGCTGAAGCTCCAGCAATTGAATATACAACAACACCAACAACATTCATCACTGAGGAACTATTAGTATCACAAACAGAACCATTAGTTCAACAATTGCAAGAACAGGCACCACCACAACCACAACTACAACTACAACCACAACCAGAACCAGAACAAATAAAAGAGAATATAGCCACCGATCCAATAGTTACTGATGAAATCATAGAACACAATAAAATGGAACAAACATTCCAAGATGAATTAAAAGAAAATCCATCATTATTGTACCAAGACATTGAGAACTCTCAAGTGGAGGAGGAAAATAAAGATAATAATAAGGGAGGAGTAGATGAAGTACAATTGGAAAATGTCACTGCAGTTGATGAGTCCACAACAGAACAAGTAGACCAGCAGCAAGTGGACTTTGATAAAACAACTGAAAACTCCATTCTCCTTGTAGTAGCTGAAGAAGATCTTAAAGAGGTTACAGCAACAGAAAAGGAAATAGTTAATGAAGTAGCTACAACTATTACACCATTGATAAGTAGTGATGATGGCGATGCAGAAACTCTTAACCAAGATGAACAAGAAGTTCACTCCAACGATGACAAAGTTAAAGAGGAGATCAAAGTTGAAATTGAAAATGAGTCACAACAGCAACAAGAAGTTCAAATCGAAGAAAAACCCAAAGAAGAGTTAGCACCAAGTGAATCAGCAGCTGCTATACTGACTGATCAAGATGATAATCAGGAAGTGATACAATCTAATGAAACTAACAATCAAATATCATCAGTACTGAATGGAGTAAGCCAAATTGATGCTGAGACTTCAGAAAGTGTACAAGAACAAAATGTGGCAACTGAAACAATCATCTTCAACAACAACTACAACAATAACGATGAAGAAGATACAACAGAATCAGCTTCATTATTAGTATTGACAGATATTGAACAAAAACCATCACAAAATATTGAGCAAACTATCACCACTATCAATGATGATGATGATGAGGATTTAATTAAACCAAGTGATCATCTTACGGATATTACTACGGATCTCATAGAAAGTCAAACAAAATCACCAGCTTCAGTTCAAGATAGTGATGTTATAGTGGAAGAGGAGCAGCAGCAGCATCAGCAGCATAAGGAAACTATAAATGAAATACAAGTTGCTGGTAATGATGCTTCTGTTCCTTTTCTTACTCCTAGTTATGGAACAGAACAAAATCAAGAGACAGAGACAGAAGCTCAATCCACAATTACTGTTGGTGGTAATGATGAAATTAATAACAATTCCCTATTGACTACAATTATACAAGTACCAGAACAACAACAACAACAAGAACAGCTACAAGAGAAAGAAGTCATTCAATTAGTTGAAAGTAGTAGTACAACATCATCATCAACTGTCAAACCACCCTCCTTAACAAATCTAATTGACAATGTACTTAATTATGTAAATACTTCATACAATCAACAACAACTACAACAGGAACAACAAGAACAAAAACCTTTAAAAACGGATACGGAAACAAATGATGATGAAAGCGGCTCTGAGTTCAATGCTCAATTAAGACGAAGCTATGATGGGGCACAGGTGTGGCGAATTGTTGTGCAAACAGATAAAGATAAAAAATTGGCTGATGAATTACAAACGAAATATGGTAAGTCAAAAAAAAAAAAAAATTACTAAACAAAATACTAATTTATTTCCTTGTTCAAATCAAATTACAAAACTTTTTAATATTCAATTGACAAACACACAACGCAACATAATACAATACGCTCCTCCATAACAATATGTAAACACACAATTTGCATACACAAAATGTAAAATACTAGTAGTACTAGGTGGTGATTTCCAATAGTGGCAGTGATCATCAGCTGATCGATCACCTGCATTGCATATTTCATACAAATTGCAATATGATAGATATAACATTGGCATCTAAAGGCCAAAGAAGATTCAAGCACAAACCAACCAAGCCTTAAAAAACAATTGTAAAAATGGCAAATCATCTACACATATAGATATATAAAATTGTAAACCTCTTTTTGTCTGTGCACGCTAATCTCCGAAACAGCTTTACCAATTTAAATGTGGTTTTCACTGATGTATTGTAGCAAGATTACTGTAACAAATAGCGTTTATTTTATCAAAATCGATATACAAAATCTTTCGAAATTAGTGGATCAAATTTTGCATATACAGCTTAGAGACATATGTATGTATTTTCAAATCAATCAAGTTTTGAATTGTGAGTCACAACAAAATAAAATAATAAATATCATTATTTTTGATATTCCCGTTCAAAGCCAATTTTGATAAAATTTTTGTTGGGGCTTAACAAAACACGCCGGTACAGCGAGTACTAAATTAAAAAATGTGCAGATTGAGATCGATAGAGATTCGTCAATTGACCCTTTTCTAATGCAAATAGAAATACAAATTGTGTGTGTGTGTGTTTTTTTTTTTTTTTCTCAATAAATACATTTTTTAAAATTACAAATCTTAAACAAAATTCCAAGATCAATTGAGGATAGGTTGCGGTTCTTCCCCCAACTACTCTAAAAGAACCAATAATTATGATTTGAGATAATTTTTAATGCTAATACTAGTACTACTATATAATTTCACAAATTAAATTGTGAATCAATCAATAATTTGATAATTTAATTTTATGTTTTTTTTTTTTTTTTTCTTTAATTTTTAGATGGTCAACTTTGGAAAGAAGTAAAACAAGAAGTCGATTATCTTTTAAAGCCACAAGTCCTAGCAGCCGCCGAACGTCATATACGTTCAGCGAATCTTTCACGTATTGTGCTTATCGATAATTTACAGCAAGTCATTGAAGTAGAAAATCCACCAGCGGAACAAATTTTAGAACTACAAAATCGAAAGGGTAAGTCAATCAACAATAAAGTTTTATGATCAAAGTTTTTTTTTTTTTAAATGCAATAGTATCCATCATAATGAAACAAAAAAACAAAAAAAAACAATTGCCAAATGGTGTATGATGATGATGATGATGATGATGATGGATGTATATGATATAGATTGTGTTTAAATAGGCATATAATAAACCAATAAACCAACAACCATACGCCATGGTATCATATGTATAAATCCTTCATTTGATGGCAGTCCAACTTTCTTAAAGGTGCTAAAAGTCAATCGTGTAGTAATGTGGTATATTTTTACTGGTTGATTGGTTGCGTGTAGAGTTTGTCATCATCATGACATGAAACATTTGTCATGAACCGCCGTCAATACTACATAATATAAAAATAAAAAAAAATAAAAATCGCCTACCCACTGGACCGGGAGAAAGTTATTTATCACTCTCACTCTTCTACACACAAACTCACATTCAAGACACACAACACGACACCACAACACCACAACACCACGTTTGTGTTGACTACATTCAAAACAAGTTTAGTACAATTGTCACTTGATCACTTATTTCTTTATTCATTCATTTATTTGGATTTGCCTCACTTTATCATCATTTAATGGGTCTTAGTGGTGCTCAACGGTGTTGCTAACTAAATGACTGATTTTTTCTATTTTTTATGTGTCTGTGTATGAAATTAGGCAATAAGTAGGGCAGAGGGCATATAGTCTGCCCTTTCGGTAACTAAGTAGTAATAATATTTTTACCATTTTCTTTTTGGCGGTGGCACTTAATTTGTATGCAACACCTCTTTGACACCTTCACTAAAGGCAATCAGTGATAGATAGTGTGATTATGATGATAATGTGCGACAGATGACTATGACACGGTGACAGACAGCAACATGCAAAGTTGTCACGGGGCGTGCATATATTTCAAATAACCTTCTTTCTTCAAATTTTTGTGGGGACTTTCGTGTTTTTTTCATTTTTTTTTTTTTTTTTTTTTTTTGTGTTGGTAATTTTGTGGTATGTTTTCAAATGAAGATACACAATACAATTAGTTGAGATGGTTAGGAAGTTAGTCAAAAAAGCAAAAAGAAATTTTATTACAGCTTTTCTACAGTTTGACTCCTTTGAAAAGTATAATAGAAGAACGAGGAGGAGGAGGGCAATTGTAAATCGTTGTTAAATCAATAATGAAAAATAATTTACTTAAGGGTATTTCCCTTATACCAAGTAAGTAAGTATAAAGTCAAATAAGCAATTATCCAAAACAAAAACGCTATATAAATCAGGCTCCTCTATCTACACCGTTAACACTATGACCACCACCATCATCATCGAATGAGTGGGAGCCAAATGTTTCTATGTGTAATTTCCGTCTAAGAGTAAAACAACTTTTTCAGTTTCCGTTATTACGAAAAAGTCTAGAAGAAGTAAAAATTATAAAAGAAACACACAATAACAAAAAAAAAAAAAAAAAAAACCCATTGTATTTGTTGGCGTTCTTGAATATTATGCGTCCACCTACTATCACCCTATAAAAAAAGCACATAAAATAAACCATGACCCATGACGCACACATGAAGTTTAATGAACCCTTTTTCATGCATGAATGATTTTGAATATTTTTTTCATACGTTTCACAATTCATTTCATTTCAATTCAATTCAATTTTTTTTTCCTTCAGGACATCGCTTGTCATGGCAGGCCTACCATCGCCTGGAGGATGTACATGGTTTTATCGATTATATGGCCAAGACCTATCCAGACATTTGTTCAGTTGAAACAATTGGTTATTCAGTGGAAAAGCGCCCGCTTAAGATTTTAAAGTGAGTACTCGTATATAATGATAAGATGAGAAAGTAGTAAACATCAATACTATTATTATTGGGTTAGTCATCTACTAAGCAGATCAGCAGCGACATATGGGATGAGGTTTTTTTTTCTACATGATAACATGATATTTCATTATCAAGTGATAATTTATCTGCCTCTCAACTGACATAACAAACACTTTTCTCTTTATATTTCTATTCTAACTACTTAGTACTTATATTAGTTACATCATCATTATTAGAACTTATGGTATTTAACTTGTTTTTTGTAGAATTTCAAATGGAAACTCTAGTAATCCAAGCATATGGATTGATGGCGGCATGCACGCACGAGAATGGATCAGTCCTGCTACTGTTACATTTATTGCTAATCAACTTATTGAAGGCTGGGAAGATCTACCAGAACATATGCGTCAAATAAATTACTATTTACATCCGGTAGCCAATCCCGATGGTTATGAATATTCACATACCACAGATCGTCTATGGCGTAAAAATATGCGTTCACATGGTCGTCAGTGTCCTGGTGTCGATTTGAATCGTAACTTTGGTTATAAATGGGGTGGCAAGGGAACAAGTGCTAGTCCCTGTGCCCAGACATATCGTGGCAGTAAAGCTTTCTCTGAACCGGAAACATTCTATATATCGAAATTCATTAGTGGTCATCCACGTAATACATTCCAGGGTTATTTGTCATTCCATTCTTATGGTCAGTTCATTTTGTATCCATGGGGTTATGATTATCATCTAACACAAGATCGTGGGGATTTGGATCGAGTTGCCAGGCAGGCGGGCACGGTAAGTACTGACCATTTTGTTTTTTTGTATTCAATTTAAAATTCAATTTTCAATTTTTATCGATTTATATAGAGTATTACAAAACTGATTGGTGACAAATATACGGTTGGCTCATCAGCAACTACTCTATATCCAGCGGCAGGTGGTTCCGATGACTGGGCAAAGGGTATTGCTGGCATTAAATATGCCTACACTATCGAGATGGGCGACACTGGACGTTATGGTTTCGTATTACCCGCTAGATTTATACACCCCAATGGCAAGGTGGGCTACACCTTTGTCGAGACAGTGGCTCGTGCCATTATTAATGAACGCACTAAAACCAGCCGTAAACGTATCTTCTAAGTGAACGGAATCACATCCAATCCAATTCTTTCACATGTTTGAGGATGCAACTACCCAAATTATATTAAGCTAATTTATTTATTTATTGAATATGATTTTTTTTTTTTTAACTCTTCGGAAAGCTTTTTAGTGATCAAATGCGAAATTTATTTATTTATTTAATTTATTTATTTATTGTATTTAAGGCGTGACCGCGAAGGGTCTTTTGAAGGTACACTAGTAGTAGGATGATAAACCCAAAATTAAAAATGAAGCATATATATTTTTTTTTTTTTATATAAAATAATTTATTTTAGCCAATTTTAATATTAAAATAGACTGAATGAATAATGTTTGTTTAAAACGATGAGAAATAAAAAATTTAATGCATTAAAAATAAAATAAAAATGAAAAATATATTAAACAAAATTCAATGTCAAGTTGTTGAGCTGCTGCTCTAGCATAAATATTGGGATGTGAAGGATTGTGTCCGGAAAGGATACCACAATCAAAAATGTACCAATTGTCAACGTGTCTGTGTTTTTTTTTTTTTGTTCTTTTGTTGCTGGTGACCTTGACCTCATGTCATAGCCAAGTATTATGTTTTTGATATTGAATGTTATAGTATGCCAACCAGCACTCGAGGAGTCAAACCAACGCAATTCAAGTCCACCCAAGTTGACTGACTACTGACTCACTCTCTTTTAAGATAAATGATAAAGAAAACCAACAAGAAAAAAAAATAATAATACACAAAGGCAGCATCTGCAACAAAAGATTCTTTCTTTTCATGTTTACAAATTGTAAATTTCTCAGACATATTGTGGTTGTTTTTATTGTTCAAGTGAAACCATAAAAAATCAGGAGGAGGTTAAAATTCAAACGAAAAGAAAACTGCACAAAACATCTTACTAGACAATTAAACTTTTGGCTTTTGTCTTCGGTTTAGTTGATGAATGAATGAATCAAGAGAAAACAGAAAACAGAAACTTTTAAAAATGGTTGAATTAAATTTCGAATAGAATATTTAAAGTAAAACTCTACAGAAGACATTCAAAATTAAAGGAACTTTGCCAAAATTACCAACTAGTAACAGTCAAGTTAATATTTTAAATTAAAGAATTGCTGGAGTGGCTCACCAATTCACTGCAAATCTCTCTATTCCTGATGCAAACGAAATGGGTATCACTCAAAAAAAAAAAAAAGTGCTTCTTGCGTCATCCGCCGATGATGTAAGTGTTTTTTACTCTACAAGTTGCAAATGGATTGGACCAGAAAATGGAACATAAAGCTCAACAAGGATAAATGTACCAACATTTGCTTTACTTTAAAGCCAGGAACAGCACAATGCACCAAGGGGAAATACCTCGACGACAAAAGACTCACATTCAGGAAGCATATCCCCGCGGTAGTTTGTACCTGTCGAGCTAAACTAAGAAATCTCTTCTGGCTTCTCAACAGCAGAAGCAAACTAACGTTGCGCAACAAGCGAACAGTGTACCAGCAAATCGTTGCGCACTCCTAGCTATATGGTATACAAGGCTGGAGCGGGTCGAAACCCTTCTCACTGGCTGTAAATGATTTGTTCGTAACTCAACAATACATCGAGACCTCAACCTATCTACTATTCAAGATCGAGCAGGTACAATGATTGACTGATACCACGCAAAAACAGATTAACCAGACTTTTGGTCAATGTAGACCCTCTAAGAATGCTGAAGGGACAACAAACATTAACACTATTTACATACATACGAGTAATACTAATTAAACTAACAACATTTTCTTGACTTACTAAGAAACTGGCTATCTTTCAATTAGATTTTAGGTTTGTTATGAATTTGGATCTGGGTTTCTATGGGAGGTACCCCTCCTGGTGGTCTGAGGGTCTTGAAATTTACATGGTTGGTAAATATGGGTCAGATATTTATAGTGTCCAAATTTTAAGACGAGGTGATTTAGTCATATCCCTCTGTCCGTATGTAAACCAGTCCCTCAGTTTTTGAGCTTTTTGTGGGATTCAGACGAATCGGGCCACTAGGGAGCGGTTGGGCCTCCATACAAACTCAGATCCAAATTCATTAGAAAAACTTTTTTGTTTTTTCTTCTATCGACTACCGAATTTGGACACTGTAAGTGTCTGACCCATATCCAACAACCATTTCAAGACCTTCGGACCACTAGGAGAGTCGTATACTCTTAGTATTACAACTTCGGCATATCCATTTACTGATTTTCACCTTATTTGTCTAGACTATATAACCAATTAAAGATCCTTAAAATTGTAGCAATAAAATTGTGGGCAATAAAAGGTTAAATACGTATTTCTAAATCCTAAAATGTATTCTTTTTTGTTATAATATTGTGAGGTCAAAATCACTATACATACTAGTTAACAGTAAACTAACAAGAGAGCACAACAATGAAAGTTCTTCTTTTTACAATATTTTTATTTTCAATAAAGTGAAATTTAAAACAAAAGATACAAAATGATTGTTTTGAATGAGAAAAACAAAAGAAAAGAAAACAAAACAAAACAAAACAAAACCCAATGAGTCAATCTAATAATTAGTTTGACGATACTTATAATAATGATGATGATGATGATGATGATAATGATTATCATCAAGCAAAAGATCGAAGTGACCAAGAAGATACTATTTCAAAATTATAGATAGATGAAGATATGCTAATCGTAATGCTAAATTATAATGATTGGGAGAAATAGCAAACAATCAGATGAATCGAACAACAAGAAGAAAGAAAGATACAAACAACAAAAAAACAATAAGAAACAACAGTAGTTTTCTAAACTGAATGTAAGTTAGTATAGATCACATCAGATCAGATCAGATCATCATTATTATCTAGCATATTCAAATGAAGTGGAGAGTGTTGGAGGTATTTTGGTCAACTCTTCTAGATTTGCAGCACACATCATTTTTGAACTCGCTTCAGTTTAGTGCGTACAGCAGCCCGAACCGATTGCTACTAATAAGATCGATTTAAAAATTCATAAATCAATAATACACAGATACCAATAGTATATAGTATAGTATATATTGTTTCCTTAGCCAAGTGCAAATTATGTGGGTGTTACAATTTTGGATATGTTTAACTATGTTAGTAGTAGTCGTGCTAACAAATACTACAAATATCAATATTCAATTGAATTCTGCAAAGAAAATGGAGAGGGATGATGATCCAAAATTGGATCCATTACCAAGGAGTACAATGTTAATGCATTTACCATTCTTTGGAGGCGGCGTACGTAATCTGTTGCGTTATATACGCCCTCAAACACATTATGGACGCAAATCAGATTATCGTAGCGAATTCGATGAAAATTATATGAATTATCATGCGGCACAATTATGGAAACTTAACTTCAATTCAACAACACACAAACGTGTTCAGCGGCAACAACGTCCACCGGCAGATTTTCAAAAGTTCGTTGAAGCATTCGGTAAGTATTAGCGCTACTTGGTGTGAGTGTGTGTGTGTTGTGTGTGTGTGTGTGTGTTGTGTGTGACTGGGTCTATGGAGCTTAAAAGGGCGGTGGCCATAAACGCTAATTAAGCGTGTGAGAGAAGAACAAAAGTGAAAAAAAAAAACAAAAAAAAACTAAAACTCCTTAACAACATCATCAACTTAAACTGTATTTTTTGAAGTTCAAGGGGTCGTTCGTATAGTCGGTCGATCATCAATGCCAACTTCGTTTGTTCTGCTCTGTTCCGTTCCGTTCAGTATGGGGGGCGAAACCATAACCATAATAATTCGATACGAAAACATTCAATGCTGTTGAACTTTTGACCGAGTTTGTTGTTCTTAACGTGTTTCACAATAACAATAACAACATCATCATCATCACAATAACATAATCATGATCAAGATACCCACCAACACTAACAACATTATGATAATCATGACAAAATACAGATGATTTTGAATTGCAAAGAGCATGAAAGCCAAAGACTTGAGGGACTAAACCTTAGTAGTAGAAATTGAATAAAGAATTGAATTCATTAGACTTTGTTTTTTCTGAAAATATTATGTATGCGATCCATTGATCCAATGGTTAGATGATTTGGTATTTTGACAAACTAAACACAATACCATATCTCGGTGAATATTTATCTAAACATGATGAAGAAGAAACTGAAGTTAAAACAAAAAAAAAAAAAAAGAAGTATGAAAAAAGACTAACTTTGGTTATGCCGTAGTTGTAATACTCTTCACGCCCCTAGTAGTAGTCCGAGAGTTTTGAAATTTAGAAGGTTGTTGGGTACGGGTCAAACACTTATAGTGTACAAATTTTAAGTCGATAGTACAAAAAACAAAAAAGTTTTTCTAATAAGAACTTTCATTTGGATCCTGGTTTTTATGGGGGATACCCCCCTAGTAGTCCGAGGGTCTTGAAATTTATATGATTGGTTGATATCGGTCAGAAACTTATAGTGTTCATATTTCAAGTCAATAGTATGAAAAACAAAAAAGTTTTTCTAATAAGAACTTTCATTTAAATCTCAGTTTGTATGGGGGTTATACCCCCCTAGTGGTCTGATTCGGCTGATTCCAACAAACGTACTGCGTATCTAGTTCAAAAACTGAGAGACTAGTTTGCATACATACAGACGGACAGACGGACATGGCTACATCAACTCGATTCATCGCGCTGATCAAGAAAATATTTGTATACTTTATGGGGTCTCCGATGTCTCCTTCTGTGTGTTACAAACTTCATGACAAAATTATAATACTATTCACTGCGTGAAGAGTATAATTAACATAGGTTTTGCAATATTCATACATAGTATGTCGCGTTCTTCATGATGATGATGATAATTCTTGCATAAATTAGGCATAAATCAGTAAAATCAGAATCAGAATCTAAGTTTTGGCCGCTTGATTGCTGCCACCAACCAACCAACCAACCACTTACCAAGCAGAACTAATCAACTAACTAACTAACCAACTAACCTGCCAACCAACCGCTCGATCGATCGATCGACTGACCACAATATTGAGTTAAGATCAGTCGTGTGGTTTGTTTAAAAGCGTCACGTTGCGTCCAATTAAGTCTCGGCAAGAATCTAGAATCGATCTTTCTATATGTCTAAGAAATGAAGTGGAAGTGTTTTACTTTGTGCTTATGGTTGCCTCTTTATAGTTTTTTGTTTGTTATTTGCAATCTTCAACGCTTGGCAAGTAGCAGCAACTCAACTTCAGTATTTATCTTACGTAGCATTCCTGGTTTACCCACTTTATGGTTGACCAGTGGCGAGTTATTTGATACAACAATTGAGAATTTACAATGGCTATCAACGTCTGACATAAGACGTTTTAATGTCTTTTCCCCCGATTCAAGTTATCAGATCAATCGACGTTATCGTAGTGGGGCGCATGTGCGTCGCTATTATGGTCATCAATTATGGAAGCTGCATCAAACCGAACTAGGAGATTATATATTAAAGAGTTTTTGGCATTCATTTGGTGGGTGGAAGCATGGGAATCGAAACTTTATCACTACTATATAATACTATATATATAACATATGTGTTTTCAAATTAAATTTCATATTCTAATTGCAATTGTTTTCTTGTTTTGTTTTAGGTAGTGAAGTATGGAACATTAATCAGGATGGCATTGATATACTTATTGATTATAAGAACACTGCCAAGGCAAAAGAATTTATGGCAAAGGCTGATTTTACTTACAATATTATGATCGATGACATTGAAACTGCTATTGATGAAACATATGTTGAGATAAATAATACTAATCCCATGATGCCATGGCTAGAGCGTGAGGGAACCCTCATGAATTGGAATCGCTACCATGACTTTGGTGATATACAACAATTTATGCAGTATATTCTTGAAAGCTATCCGGATATGGCAGAGATTGTGCAGATCGGCATAACAAGCAATAAAAGACCATTAGAAATATTGCGGTAGGTACAAGTTTCCAAGTATGTACAACATATCTTTATTAAAATCTCATGTTGCCTTTTTTATTTCAGCATTTCAAATGGAGATCCTAACAATTGGGCAGTCTTTATAGATGCTGGTCTTCAGGCACGTGATTGGTTAAGTCCGGCAGCTGTAACTTATGCCATTTCTAAATTGACATGGCTTTGGTCTGATGGCGCATATGATGATGATGATGATAAAATCGAAAATGAAATACGAAATGATACTTTACGACCATCATCATCCAGTTCACCAGCATCTATTATGCGTAACATAGATTGGTATTTCCTGCCTGTTGCCAATCCCGATGGCTATCAATATTCACGTATTACCGATCGTCTGTGGACAAAGAATCGTCATTATAATGCCGAGACAGGTTGCTATGGTGTTAATTTAGATCGCAATTTTGAGTATGAATGGTCAGGTGCTGGTTCATCCGGTAATCCCTGCAAGAATCTTTATCGTGGTGCTAAGAGATTCTCAGAGCCCGAAACACGGGCCATACGAAATTTTATGCTGAATATGAAAGATTTTCTAGGTGCTTATATCTCTTTGGGTGGTTATGGTCAAACGATAACCTATCCATGGGGTGATGCCGATTATGTCACCGATAATCAACGTACTCTACACAAGGTTGGACGTAAAGCGATGTTAAATTTTCGGCGTTTGAATCATGCCGAATATACTGTGGGCAGCAGCTATCGCATGAAATTGGCACGTGCTGGCAATTCCGCCGATTGGGTACAATCACGCCTCAATCCACAATTTGTCTATAATGTTTTCCTAAAGGATCAGGGACGTTATGGTTATTTAATGCCACCGCATTATATACTTGAATCAGGTGAAGAAGTCTATGAATTTATGCGTACCATTGCCAAAGAGTTGCAATGAAATATGATCGATGGAAGAAATTCTTTTAAATATTAAAATGTATTTTCATTTTTTTTTTTTATTATAATATAAGAAACAATTTCTAAGATTTATAAATAAATTATTTATTGTACAATGATGGTATGTATTATTTGTATCGGACAGTCCCTTTTTTCGGTTCTCTGTCCCGGGATCCACGGAAAAAGCTTAGGGAAGCAAAATTAACCCGTTTTTCCAATAATATAGTTTACAAGTTAAAAAACGTATTAATTCTTGTTGCAGCTAGTTAAAATATATGTGCGATAGCTCGCTCATTGGACTCATAATGAAGTCTAAAACCAATAAAAGAAGATTAGCTTCGGTTATGCTGAAGTTGTAATACTCTTCTCACACTTTTTATATCATCTGATTATTGTTCTCCTGGTAGTCCAAGGGTCTTGAAATTTACATAGTTGGTGGATATGGATCAAATACTAAAAGTGTCCAAATTTCAATTCCATAGTACAAAAAACAAAAAGTTTTTCTAATAAGAAGATGAATTTGATTCTGGGTTTGTATGGTAGGTACCCCTGCCAGTAGTCCAAGGATCTTGAAATTTATATGGTTTGTGAATATGGGTCGGATACTTATATAATGCAAATTTCAGTTCTTTAGTATAAAAAACAAAAAAGTTTTTCTGAAAGGAAACATGAATTTAGATCTGGGTTTGTATGGGAGCTATCCCCCCTAGTGGTCCGATTCTGCTGATCCTGACATCTCTGATGTCTCCTTCCATGTGTTGCAAACTGCATGACAAGCTTATAATACTATTCACTGCGTGAAGACTTGGTTCTTTTACTAAAGATTTTTAGATATTTTATTGGGCATATTTAAAAATACACCTTTATTGGGAAGTCGTTCAAAAACAATTGGATGTATTGATTGAAAAGGGATATATTGATTGCAATGAAGACACAAAAAAGGGAAGCACGCAACTCAAACTAAAAAAAAAGTGTGTGATCTATACGGGAAGATACAATAGATGAACGCCAAAGTCAACATTGATTTTCAAAATTCCATTCCGGAGATTTTGAGGTTAAAGATGATGCATGGACTGTCCGGGCATTGGAGGCTAATGACGACCAAATAGTAGAGGCAATGTTTGATGAAATCCGCCATTATTCAACACGAGATATTACAGAAAGGCTTAATGTATCACGTTCAATAGTGGAAAGGCACCTTTAAAAACTTGGATACGTAAACAAGCTCGATATTTGGGTTCCGTATGAGTTGAAGGAAATTCACCTCACTCAGCGCATCAATATTTGCGATTCATTGTTCCAACGTAAAGATACAAATGATCCATTTGTGAAGTGAATCATTGAGGGCAATGAAAAATGGGTTTATTTGGGTCACCCGGTCAATATGTATTTATCAAAGCTTAATTAGGAAGTGATGGCACATTCACCTTATAGTCCCGACCTTGCACCATCAGATTACCATTTGTTTCGCTCTCTTTGAAACTCATTAAACGGTGAAACATTCGATTCTAATGAAGCTGCCAAAAACCACTTGACACATTTTTTTGTTCATAAGTATCAGAAGTACTACGAGGACGGAATAATGAAATTTCCCGGAAGATGGACAAAAATGATCAAACAAAATGGCCAATACATAATCACATAGAATAAATTATTTGTGAATTTATGAAAAAACCGATATGACTTTTGGCCAAACCCAAAAAAAATCATATTGCCAAAAAGTAACCGAATGGAATAATGTAAATGTTTCGACGGAAACTCATTGGATGGAAGTATTCAAACACTTTTCACAGGTCAAACCTACTTCGCCATTAGTACAGATTCTATTTACTCATTGTAAGCTATAGCCTATACTTCCAATCAATCATACTACCCCCTAAAAATCAGACAGTCAATAGAAAGAATCTCACCAAGAATCAAAATTATCTGGATTCCTGGCCATTTTGCAGGCAACTTCCCATTCATCTTTCACGAAAACTACAATATGTCTGACATCACAAAATCAGTATATCAAAAAACACTTTAAAATAGATCAAAGCTTACTTATAGCCTCCACGAATAATCACTACAAACTATACAATACACTTAAGAATACCGTTCACGATTACGGTCGATAATAATCTATTGACCGCCAAGTCTTATACAAAATCATTCGGCTCCGTCTTGGCCATACGAACCTCAACAACTCCCACCTTTTTGACCGCTCCAGCTCGAATATGTATTTGTAAAATCTGCAATTCAAATACTCTTACCTCAGTAAAATATATCCTCTCAGATTGCTAATTTGTGCATAGGCACAGAATTAAATTTCTGTGTAACATAGACTCTTTAACAATTCTCTTCAAAATTATATATACGCATCAACACCTACTTCGTGGCTTCAACAATGATGTTTGCCCTCTTTGCAACGATGTTGCAACTGTGCTGCACCTGTTCTCAGCGCTTTCAAAATCAAGCCAAACTGCTACTGGGCAACCCAAATCTTAATAAAAATAAACATAATCTACATATTTTTTCAAACCATTAAATCAGAAAATCTTATTTAAATACAATAAATAGTAAGTATTTTTAATCTCATATTTCACTATATTTCTTTTTAACCTTAGAGCTGAAAGCCATGGCAGCTAGTGCTCTTATTTTTTTCTAAGTAGTTTAAGAATTTATTTGTTAAACTTCTTCCAATAATAATAATAATAATAATAATATTTTTTGATATAATAAATATTAATCATTGGATAAATTGGATAAAATGGCAATGAAAATTGACAAAATATAGTCTACTTTTATGGGCAATGGTTTAGGAAAAGAAATTTAGTATAACATACTTTCAAGGTTTAGACTTTGAGTGACCATTATAATCTAAATGAAATATACATATTTGTAAACTGACAAAACCTGGAAACCTTTGGTTCAACATGATAATAATGATCGATCATCATCAGTGAGTGTAAATTTATTTTTTTTTTTTTATTTGATTTTTTCATAGAAATTCGATCCATACGATCAAATAAAATTTCTATTTTTAAATTAATTAATACAAAAGTGTGAAAATCCCAAATCAATAAACAATAAAATAAAAAGTAAATAAAAAAAATATTTATGATCACCATAATAAAATTTTTGCAAAACAACAAATAATAATTTTCGAAAAGCCACAAAAACGAAATGAAACGAAAGAAGTTTATGATGATGATGATGTTGATGATGTAAGGAACTGTGAGCGAAATTAAGAAAAAAAAAAATGTAGAAAAAATATAGAAAATTGCAAAAAAAAAAAGCCAAACAAAAATTAACATATATGAATATTTAATTTAATAAACAAAAAAAAAAAATTATAATAATAATTAGAATAAAATATGCAACCAAATCATCAAGTCATCAACAAACAATAAAAGAAATCGTCAGGCACAACTAAAAGACTTCGAGGAGGAGATGATGATGATGATGATAATTATAATTATAATGATGATGATGGCGTGCAACGCAGAAGTAAAATTAAAATAAACTAAATAAATAAAAATAAACTAAGAAAGAGAGAAAGAAAGAGTAGCAAACTTTCACTTTCTTCGTTTCGAAGTTCGAGAGACTTTAGTAATGTGGAGTAAGCGTGGAAACAAACAGAGAGATGGGTGTGAAGAACGAGGAAAAAAATATTGTAGCTTAAGCGTAAAGTGTTCAAATATTTGAATAAAAAAATAAACAAAACAAAAAAAAAAACAAAAAAAAAACAAAAAAAAAAACAAAAAAAAAACAAAAAAAAAACAACTAAAGACAATCAAATAATAACCACTAAAAACGCCAACAACTTCGATTTCAACGATATTTTTTATACCTTTCACGAATCTTTCGTGATAATGAATTATAATCGCTCCTCAACATGTACATATTTGATCGATCTTATATTATTTTCTGATTATATAGAAGAGCCAGAAATAATTATTTTTTGCAGAAATGTACATTATAGATTATAGTGTACGCAGATTTAAGCTTATGTACATATATTCAATCTGATTCATTTTTTAAGAGAAAAAAATAAAAAAAATATTTGAAAATTTGTTCCATAAATCCATAAGCAAACTTTTTTTTAGAGCAAACTATTCATTCTAATTGTTCGATCAGAACTATTTACATGGATATATTCAATATGCTCTACAACTCATTGATCGAATCGATTTTCATTAATAACAACAAAAGATATAGATTATTCCTACACAAATTCTTATGTCCATAAACAGTTTAGTTATAATATATATCCGACGATTCTTGATATTATTAAGTTCCACTTTATAATCTAAAATTATTTGTAGAGAACTACATGTTTTTGTATTTTCAAGCAGAGATCTTATTACTACATTGGTGTGCCATCACCATATTGTGTTAGTAAGTCCTCCAAGGAAGGAGAGGCTAAATGTATTACATATTCTATAGTGTAATTTCGGAGCTATAAATAGTACTTTATATACCTGAATGGTATTATTTTCTTTTAAATCTTTTTCGATATCTTTGTGTTAAAATTTAGTGATCCAAAAACAGTAGATATTTTCCATGAATACAAATTCAGATTCTTAATTTAAATAATGGTTTTATATATTAACTATTAATCCGATCGATTTTGAATTTCCTAAGGAATGATTTCTCAACCAGGACTAAAAAGAAAACCCCTAAGCATATATGGATATTTTAAAACACAAGGACACAGATAAACACAGACAGACCGATTCAACTAATCGCATTGATTATTTATCTTTTATATATTGTATATCTATATAAAAGTGAATGTATGTATGTATCTATGGGGCTTATGGACTCCGAAACCGCTTTACCGATTATGATAAAATTTTCAGTAAAAATCTAGCATAGTCTGGAAAATATTTGATGCGAATCGGACCACCGGAAATTGAAGAAATTTATAGATCAAATTTTGCTTCTCTTTCTGAAATTTCTACCGACCTGTTACAACTATTTCGATTAATTTAATATACCACTACACTTTCTTGAAAAATATACTTATGTATGTAATATCACAATCAAGATATGATGTACCAGGAAAGAAGTGACAACAGGAAAATAATAGTGAGATAGATATAAGTGAAAGAAGCAAAGAAATCGCTTTACAATAAAATTAAATACTATACAATCTGAAATGAAACAGCAAGTGAATGTGATTTTAAATTGCTTTTAAAGTAGTTAAAGTTGGAGTTGTGGTTGTTGAAATTGTGTGGTTGTTGTTCAATAATTGATGTTTAGAGCACATGAGGCACAATGACAGTCAGTTCGCGCTAATGAAGCTCACACGAGTATCTCCAATCATCAATTTCATATCTATCTCTCTGCTCTCTGCTCACCCTGCGTTACAATTTGCCTTCATCACATTTAATGTATTTTTCTTATCTTTCTTGTTCGTTTACCTTATTTTGCTTGAAGTTTCCAATGCTTGGAGTAATGAAAAACCACTAACCACAAGTGGTACAAAACAAAAAAAAAAAAACAAAAAATCAAAAAAAAAAAAAATAAAAAACATAAGAAGTTGAAGATGGTGATGTAGATGTAGATGGAGAAGGAGAAGGAGGAGATTTACAATACAAAGAAGAAGAAAAAGAAGCAGAAATATATAAACAAGCAACATAACAATGACGCGTTGAAGAAGAAAGTGATTTACACAATTCAAAATTGAACTAATGAAGTAAAGAAAACAAAAACAAAAATTCAATATTATCATTATTATTATTATTATATTGTTTATGATTTCTTTTAACATATAAAATAAAATAAAATAAAATAAAACACTAAATTTCTTCTTAATTAACTGATCTGGATAATAGAGTTAATGGCAGATACTTCATTGAAAGGGTGGGGAGAGTTCAAACTACATACATAAATGAGAAATCAAATCAAAATTCATTGCAAAGATGACTGATTGATAATTTGTATATTATTATAGTATTTATAAAGAAAGCTCTCACTCTCTATATAATCTTAAATTTTATAATATTGTACAAGGATTCTGAATACTAACTGTTCCATTGAGTGAATGAATTTTCCAAACCAAGCACGACTTTTGTCACAACTCCACCGATAAATAAGGATTCGAAAATATGTAACAAATGCTTTGTGATTCCACTTTTTCTTGAAGATTTGCTGAGTAGCCTGGTAAACTTGATATTGCTAAATGCTGCTCTTTTTGTTGATTCTAATTGAACGTGATTTCAAAGAAGTAGAGAGCATAATGAATGTTTTTTACTGCTTACTTAATATACAACATACATATGTACATAGATAGTATTTAAGAGTTTTTTTTACAAAAAAAGAAAGCATTTGAAAATTTCATGATTTTTTGGACTAGTGACATACATTTTTCTAGTGATACTACTTCTCTTTTTACAATATAAGTAATCAAGAACTTGAGAGAGAGACAGAGAGAGAGCGAGATATTCTATACTGATTCAGATCAGATTATCTATATATACATACATATCAAAATGTCTGTGGATCTGTGTGTGTCTGTTACTTATAGACTCCGAAACTGCTCTACGGATTTTGATGAAATTTTTAGGGAAACTCTAGCATAATTCTGAAGAGTATTGGAGTAAAGTTTGGTGTGGATCAGGTCAAAAATTTCCATCATCAAAGCAGTGAACTGTGTTAATCACATGTATAGTATATCTGCATGTCTGAGGGTCTGTGTGTTTGTTCCTTGTGGACTCCGAAGCCGCTCTATAGATTTTGATGAAATTTTTAGGAAATCTCTAGCATAGTCTGAAGATTTTTTCAGTAGAGTTTGGTGCAGATCGGTGTGAAGTTTTAATCACATCGATCAAAGTTATCAATATATAATTGATAAAAGTTTTATATGTAAAAACAAGAGCATAGCAATGCGCTAGTTTACAAAAAGATGAATATAAGTACATACATAATTTCAAATTGAAACAAATTACAGTGACCGAATAGAATTCTTGATGTGTGACCGAACAAAACAAAATAGCTACATACATTTTCAACATAAAATTATAAATGAATTGTAAACAATTTTTTTATTTTATCATCAACAAAATTAAACAATAACTAAAATTATTATAATTTAAAGTGGAACTCTACAATACAAAATAATCATATGTACTTATACAATAGTAGTTCGAATATAGCGTAAATAATAATGATGATAAAATGATAAATTCACATTAAATTATTTTGGAGTCTTCAGCACTTTTGTTCCTTCAACACACACAAATGCACACATTCACAGACAGAAAGCCACTAAGCCAGCCAGACAAACAGACAGAATCATAGAGATTCATTAATTTACATGTTTTTGTTACCCATTGCAAAACTCAATTGATTCATTGGCCGTCAGTCATTCCTCTACTCATTTAAAATAACAACTAAAAAATGAAATCAAATAAATAAACTCTCTCAAAATTAATTCGCATTGCGTTGCGTTGAATTGCATTGCATTGCGTTCGTTAATTTACTTCGTATTGTATAGTATTGTGTCGTGTGGTGTGGAGTAGAGAGTGCAGAGTGCAAAGTAATGAGTGTGATATGATGTGCTGGGAAGAGAGGAAAAGTAAGAGTAGCTTAGTGTAATGTTAAGATGAGAGGAGAAATGAGTGTAGCTTAGTGTAGTGAAGTAAATGCAGTGAATTGAGTGTAGCATAGGAAACTGAGTAAAATGCGAGTATAATCAATGGTAATGGAAATGGAAATGAGTAAGGAGTTGAGTATTGTACAGCAGAAGAACACAAACATTTACAGTGCATGCGCAACGTCGTTTAAGCTGAGCATACACTATCAATTTTTATGTCCAATTTATTAAATTTTAAAAGCAGCAGTAAAGTTCTGTCGTCTTCTAAGGCTCCCATCTACAAATTGTCCATTCAAGCTGAGCGGACACAGAAGAAAAGCACTAGAGTTACATATATTCTTTGCTATAGGCGAAATATTTTGTTGTGCTATTGA
The DNA here is from genome assembly GCA_035041805.1 of Amiota mariae. Lineage (NCBI taxonomy): Eukaryota > Metazoa > Arthropoda > Insecta > Diptera > Drosophilidae > Amiota > Amiota mariae. The sequence continues at coordinate 31,452 of JAWNKV010000146.1, forward strand.
TATTTGGGACGATTCAGACTGAGCTCATCATTAGAGGACAATGCTACCTTCTGCCTTTTTTTTACATCTTTTCTTTACTCAGTTAATTGTACAGCAGAAGAACACAAACATTTACAGTGCATGCGCAACGTCGTTTAAGCTGAGCATACACTATCAATTTTTATGTCCAATTTATTAAATTTTAAAAGCAGCAGTAAAGTTCTGTCGTCTTCTAAGGCTCCCATCTACAAATTGTCCATTCAAGCTGAGCGGACACAGAAGAAAAGCACTAGAGTTACATATATTCTTTGCTATAGGCGAAATATTTTGTTGTGCTATTGATATTTGGGACGATTCAGACTGAGCTCATCATTAGAGGACAATGCTACCTTCTGCCTTTTTTTTACATCTTTTCTTTACTCAGTTAAAAGAGAAATTTCTGATCATGTTCACAAAGCGACAGTCAAAACACAAAGAAAATTGATGTTGAACCAAACTGCTGAATAACTGGGACTTACCCTTGATAGACGGTTAAATTAGAAGGCTAACATCAAACAGTTGGATTTTAAAAAGAGAAAAAAATGTCCTGACAATTCATAACTGTCTATGCGCAACAAACTCCTGCCACACAAGACAGCAATACAGCTGTGGCTCACTGCTTCGCATTCTAATATTTAGATACTCTTGAGATTCTAACTAATACTTCTCCGTAGACATGTGAATGCACAATGGTTTGTCAGATATACAAGCATACACAGAGATTTCCAGAGAATAAAAATGAAATTGGCAGATTCACCAGAAAATATGTATTCCATCTTGAAGCACACATACCCTAACTATCTCGCCATAGACCTATTAGGGGTCATCCACATATTACGATACACGAATTTCATGATTTTTTTTTTTTTTTTTTTTAACAAAAGTTACGTATTTTGCAGTGGAAATCGATAGTATGTCTCTTATCTTTAAATGTTTATCTCTTAGGGTTTCTTTTAGGGACAAAAAGCCTAAAGATAGAGTGGCTAATCATTTTGATTTGCTTTTTAATACTTTAGATTTTGACATGTGATGTCACAAAACTTATAGAACCCTCCCACACACTTCATTGATCCCCTTTTTTCATAACATGTAAATGGCCCCTTAATCACTATTAACAACATCCGCCAAATTAAGAAGATTGACCTTCTGAATATAACTTTCAGGTTTCCTGAAGGATATGTATTCTGTTACTATCAACTGTGGAATCCGTTTCTTTCTATTTTGTTATGGTTAAGTTGTGTTCTGATATGTAAATTTGTTAATTAAAAACAAAAAAAAAAAAAAAATTGATATTAAACAAACTTGTTGGTATTGATTGTGTGTAACACGACAAACTGCAATCAAATTGGACAAATACTTATGCATATTAACCGTCTATGACCATCTTTAGGTTGTAAAAGATTTAATGAAGTGAGAAGAAAGAAGATGATGATGATGATAATGGTGATGATGATGATGATGATCATAATCACGTGCTTTGCCTTATAGTAGACTACAATGATTATGAGTACATATGTATCTTTTTTTCAAATGCATATGATGATCATCAACCAACTATGTAATTAATTCAATTTTTTTTTTCTCTTTTTGTATTTCGAAGTAACACATTATTTTTGTGGAACACTCTCACTTACATTACTATAATTGCACAAAAAGAAAAACAAGATGATAAATAATGTTTGTTTTTTTTTTTTTGGTAATTTTTATTTTTTTTTTATTTTGTCCTTTTGTAAAATTTCTTTGATTTATTCTCACTCATATAGTACAAACGTAATTTTACACAATCAAAAATCTCATCTATTAATAAAAGTAATCTCACGATCCCTATTTAACTAGTACCTACATCTGTACCTCTCCTCTCCTCTCCTTTCCTTTCCTTTCCCTTCCTTTCCTCTCTTCATTTCTCTCCACAAATCAGCTCACATTTACTCACTTATTCATTCGTTCGTTTGTTCGTTGGATCAGTTGATTCAGTTGGTTCGTCATTTGTTTGTTTGTTTGTTCGTTCGTTCGTTCGTTCGTACATTTATTCGTTATCTGTTTGTTATTTCTGCTGACGTTGCTGCTGCTTCTGCTTCCCCATTTGGGGCTTTTATATTTCTGTTTTATTTTTTCGAACAAATTTTCTATATAAAAATTAAAGTTTTTACGATTTGCCGCATTTAGTCGCATTCAAAGCGACATAACACTTCGCGTCGTCGCATGCAGAGAATGTGGCGAGTATTTTTCTCAACCTAAATTCACGTGTGCGTGTGTTACTTTTCTTCTCCTCATACTCCTCTACTACTCTTCCACTTTTTGTGTTACGTGTTTATCAATTAAAAAAAAAAAAAAAAATAATAAATAAAAGTGCAAAAAACAACAATAAAATAAAATAATAAAAAAAAATATCAAGAACAAATCGAAATTAACAACAAATTGTAATTGCAATTTCAAAATAAATATATAAATACAAAATAAAGCGCAAGGCAACATTTACAAAACGCAAAAAGGCAGTTACGCATGCGCAAACAAAACAACGTAAGGATATTTAGTTTTTTTAATTTTTTTTTTTAAATTTTTTTTTTTTTGCTATTAGTGAAAATCTAAATAATCTAAATAAATAAAGAAGAATTAAATTAAATAAATCAATAAAAATAAAAAAAATGAAAACGGCACACAAATGAAACCGTTAGAAAAATTTTTTAAAAATTCTAATAAAAATAAAAATATGAACAAGTTTTTATTTGAATTTAGGTTGTTTTCTTTTTTTTTATGTTTGTTTTTTGAAACTTGTTTCATTTTTTATTTTTATAATTATTATTATTATTATTATCATTACTTACTACTATAATATTTATAATTTTTTCTGGTTGTATCCAATTTGAGTAATAAAAACAAAACAAAAACCAAAAGAAATATGGGTTTAGTGACTTTAATTTTGTATGATTTTGTTATTGTTTTTTGGTTGTCATTATTTTCGTTGTTGACAATAATAATGATGATGATGATGATTATGATTATGATGCTGTTCTCGTTTGCGTGTTTTTTTAAAAAAAAAAAATCATGATCATTTTTCCTGGAAATTGTAAAAATAAAACCCAAAAACAAATCGAATCGTCGTCATCATGATTCATCAATGACGACAATAATGCATCACACATAGTATTTATTATAGTATAAGCAATCACAAAGATCAGAGATCAAATCCGTTTTTGGTTATTGTTTGTTTTGTGTAAAAAAACCCAAGGATTTATTTGTTTATGTTTTTGGTATTTTTTTTTTTATTTATAAAAATGATGATGATGATTATTTTCAGAAATTTTATTTTTTTTTTTCCCATTATCAAGTTAAGGGATTCATGGTCATAATAATAAATATATACACCCCTCATCATACAAACACACTACACTATGTATGTACAACACAGTACTAAAAATTGAAATATCTAATTTATGACTTCATTTAATATCATACAATACTTTTTTAAATAATAAAACGAGAGGGAGACAAACATAAACACAATAGATTATAATAATAAAAAATATTAACAATATTTACTTATATTAAATAAATTTTAAAAACAAAAACCAAGAAAATATCTAGACAATAAACAATAATAAGTACATATTTACCATACAACGAATTTAAGTTTATGTAAATAAGTATGTTCGTATATCATTTATTATCATTATAAGTACTAAGTATAAAGTTATTTTCACTGTTGAAGGTCTGCTGAAGTTAGATAAATACTTATGTAGAAGTGCATTTTAGAAATTTCTCTCTATCTCTCTCTCTCAGTATTAGAGACCTCTGTCCTACTAAATTAAATTTTCAATAAAATTCTATAGTGTCATTTCCTAACAGAGTAGACTGTGAATGTTCAAAGCCTAAACCCTCTCGAAATTCCCAAACTCTAAAACTCACACTCGCATGGGAGCTGAAGTCTTTGGGGGCAAACCCTTGGAAATTCATATTCAGTAGCATGGTCCAAGAGAACTACATGCAATTGTGAAACTATGTGCTAGAAAAAAATTAGAATGTGTTACTGCTATTAGGCACATAGTACTCATTCACTCAGTTAGCAAGGCTGCACTACAGGCTCTTAAAACCCCTTTTAGTTCAAATCGAAGATTGTTTATGATTGCCTAGTATTATTTAAGAGATTAGCTTCATATAACTATGTCAATCTTATTTGGATACCTGGACATAGTGAGTATTGTGGATGAACTCGCCAGAAAAGTAACTGACCAAAACCATTCTGCAGGCTGCCATGGAGTTCTACAATGGCTAAACAACAAACTCCAAAAGTAGCTTGTTGATAAATCGCATCAATATTGGGTTAATAAAGAAAATATTAGAATAGCCAAAACCTTCATACCAACAAGATCTTGCAAAAAAAACACAAGAACCACTGGGACGAACACGGAAAGGTATACGGATAGTCTCAGGATTCTTAAATGGTTATTGCAGAGAGTTAAAACATCTACGCAATATACGAGTCAGTCAAAACGATCAATGTAGACTATGTAATGAAGAGGAGGAGACAACAGAGCATGTGCTATACCACTGTCAGGGTCTAATATGGACCAGACGCCACTATCTTGGTGCTTGGAACCAAATAAAATAGCAGCAGGTTTGCCTCTTGAAAGGGTTCTGGAATTCTTGATGAATACCAGAATATCGGAGGAACTATAACTATGAATGGCCAGGTGTACTTAGTTCCTGCGCTGACTTTAATCTAATCTAATCTCCCAATATTATGACAATTCTGGAAGATTTTAATCAAAAAAGATATTGATACAAACTAAGGTTTCTCATCATCAATATAAACTCTGATACCATTTGAATAAACTGCTGGTAATTGTCTTACACTCTCTCTCTCTCTCTGTAGAGGAATAAAGTGCTTAAAGCCCTATCAGGACCTTTCTAAGGAAAGAAGAAGGACACACTAAAAACTACCCATAAGGCAATTGCATGTTCTGTCCTTACCTATGCCGCTCCTGTTTTGACTCCTTTCTGACTCAGTGGTACTCATTGGGGACACATGAAAACTAGTCAAAACAATGTCCTTAGAACAGAAAAGTGTTGCTTCCAGATGACAAGTAAACATTTTATCGGTTCTTCTAATGTTTCCCATTCCTTATCTACTTGCAGTTCCCTTCCTCTTACAACAACAACAAATTCGAATCTCCTACTCTATATAAATACTTTTGATATATGTATAAGTCTCACAGAGGATCTTTAGATTAGGGAAACCTTTCAATTATTAATTTAATTAACATTTTATTATCTTATTAAATTATTTGATATTCTCTTTTATTTTAAATATTGGCTTGAGTCTTTAGTTTATAATGAAAGAATTTCAGGCGATTCTTTAGACTTCAGATCGATCGATCGATCAATGAATGTTCAGTACAATATGAAATTTGTATAAAATTTGTTCAAAATTGGTTAGAAAATGAAAATTAAGTCTTGTGAACCCGAATAAAATAAGATAATAAAATAAGAGTTGTTTATCATAAAATAGAATTACAGGAACTTTAAAATAAGTAAAGAAATTTCTTGATTATTTTGTATTCAAAATTTAACTAAAAAAAATTTAATTCAACTACAATAGAACAATCAATCAATCAATAAATGGATTCCCCAATCTATGATTGCATCTTAGGGCACAACAATTGAATGGATTTAGGAGATACAATTTTTATAATTTCATGGAAATATTTCTTTATCCGAAAAAAAAATCTATTAAAAAAGTATAAAATACATTTTGAATTTGTGAATGGGAATGTTGTTTCTCTTTTTTAAGAATTTACAGAATTTGAAACTTCCTGAATTACCAAGTAGTACGAGTATGATAAATAGATTGGATTCCTTATTAGAATCAATTACATTCCAATTGTTTTTCTTTTTATTATTTTTTTTTTTTTTTTATAATAAAAATTTTAGTTGATTTGTATTCAAAGAACGTAAAAATGAATTTGAATAAATAAGAATAATAATAAAAGAACAATAAACTTGATGAAATACAAATATGTTGTATTAAATAAAATTAATAAAGAAAAAAATGAATCACAAAAACAAAATCATATTCACAAATCACAAACAATTGGAGCACAACGCATTTTGTTTAAAATAAATTGTTTTATAATTAAGAACAATTGACATGGTTTCAGAGTCTCACCAAAACTTCACATATGTACTACGAGTACAATATGCATTTAATTCTATTGTCATAGCTTTCTAATAAAAATAATATCACATGATGTCATGGTCACCCTACTATGGGCCATTGCCCTGCCACTAGCAAGAAAATATCTTATTTGATTGAACCCAATTAATAGCATTGAAATGTTTTTAAGGGAATCTTAATGGTTTCCGGACTACACTTCCTGATGGGTGTGTAGTTTGAATAGGCCTACGACAGGAATGTCCAACCATATTGATTCCCTGGGCCGCTTTGGAAGAAGACTATTTATTTAGCAGTTGCTGATATTTATAGACCGATAAAAGGCATCCTTTCAAGACTGGATGCTTGTACCATGGAGCTAGCAGACAGTATGTGGGCGAATGAGCCTGGTTGTACTGTTGCTAGGATACTCTGACCTTGCTACCAACCAAAAACGGAACTCATACACTTCATAAGAAAAGGATTCGGATGATGACTGGAGACTTAACAGATCACTGCGCAATTGGTTTGATGACCCATAGGATGAGTGTTCCATACTAAGATTTCTGTCGAAGCTGTGAAGATGAAGAAGAATCAGAGAGTATTCTATATATGACTTCCCTGCTCTTCTTAGAAGACGTTCCAGTATGCTCGGGAAACCGTTCTTTGAAAAATTGGGCAGTCTGGCAAAGGTGCCACTGAGAGACCTGACTCTGTTCGCAGAATCTTCAGATTGGTTTAGAGGGTGAGGGAGGCCGTTTTTCCTAACTACAAATCCCACACCACCAACACCCCCCCTCTCTCTCTCTCTTATTCCTTTTTCCATAATAAGTGATCACAATGGGTCTCAAGGCTTCTGGGTGAACTTGGAAGAAGACTTGTTGTTGTTTTTTCTCCTCAGGTACAAAGGAAAAAGGTATTTCGCATGCAACGAAAAGTGATGATCAAAAAAAATTACAAGATTTTTGCCAGTGTTACTTGTGCCGCATCTGGGCCGCACACTTGACTTTAACATGGTCTACTGGTTATAGTCAGAAATTCTTTCTTTCGGTTTTTTATTTCAAAAATTTACGAACTAATTTGCATTTCATGGTTTAATTGATATGACGGCAAAGTTTTTTTTAATGATTAACTTAACTTCAATAAGTAGTTCGATCAATAAGTTCTTAGAAAATCCGAGAAATTTTCGGTATTTTTTTTTTTTTTTTTTTTTTTTTAAGTTTTGTCCATCACTTATCAGCTGTTAAAGTCTCAGTATTATTGACCACATGGTTTCATTTTTATTGTCAATTGAAGCTAACAAACTTTTGTGTATTGGAAAAAAATGAATTTCGTGTGCTTATCAGGCATTATTTTTTGAATATAAAACCATCACCGAAATCAAGGAAACAATTGGTAAATTGTATTGGGACTCTGCACCATCAATTTCAATGGTTAAGAGAAGGTTTACTCAAATCCTTGTAGTCATACCAGCACAAGTGACGCCGAACATTCAGAAAAGGTAGTCACGCCAGAAATCGTTGATAAAATCCATGGAATGAGATTGGACAAATGGAAATTGGAATCGCGTGAGGTGGGTGAGGTACAGCCGCAGCTCAACTGAACGGCTACATCATATTTTACATGAATATTTGGGCATGAAAAAGATATCCACGCGAATGCTCACACACGACCGCGTGGCCACACTATGTTCAACCGCAATCCGAACGAGTTTTTTTTACCTTGGACGAAACATAGATTTTCACACTTTCACAATACACGAGAGACCAAGAAATAGGCAAAGTAGTGAATTTCTTTGAGAAAACGCTAGGTCTGTCGGCCCACAAGAACATGGCACCAGATTTTTGGATGCACGCGGTGTCATTCATATTGTTTACCTTGAAAAAGGTAAAATAATCAACGACCTTTATTATTTAGAGCTGTTGGACAGATTCGACATTGATTTGGAGTAAAAATCGACAGCATTTGACGAAGAAAAAATGAAGGCAATGCACGGATGCACACGTGTGTAGTCCTTAAATTGGACGACGAACTGTTATCCCAACCACCATATTCTTCAGATTTAACCCTCTATCTACTAACAGGAAATAGTTGTTTCCAAACATAAAGAAATGGCTTGGCTGTAAGAGATTTGGATCGAATGAAGAGGTCATCACTGAAAGAAATGCTCATTTTGAGTATCTTGAGAAAACCCATTATTTGGAAGAGTTAAAATAATTGGAAAAATGCTTTGCTAAATGCATCGAGCTAAAAGAAGATTATAATGAAAAATAATAAGAAAATTACGAAAAAAAAAAATTGTTATTCTATATATTTCTAAGGACTTATTGATCGACCCACGTAGACATATACAGACATGTATTATACAAGTAATTTTAAATAAATACCCTGCAGTATGTTTGGTGGCAATAGTCCTCGTTTCAATAGTAATTCACTAAGTTCTTCACGCAGTGAGAGACGAGTTGATCAGCCATGCCCTTCTGTCTGTTTGTCTGTCCGTCTATATGTATGCAAACTAGTCCCTCACTTTTTGAAATAGAGAATTGAAATTTTGGACGGAGCTTTCTTTTAACCATCGGAATCAGGCGAATGGGGGCACATTCCCCATACAAACCTGGATCCAAATTCATGTTCTTATTAGAAAAATTTTATTGGTTTTTGTACTATTGTCTTGAAATTTAAACACTATAGGTGTCTGACCCATATCCACCAACTTCGGTATAGCCAAAGTTAGTCTCTTTTTTACTGGTTTTATTTTTACTTGGTGACACCAAGTGAGTTCAATAGTCGTAGGTTATGTAGATGCGAACCAGTATGTGGTGGTAACAACTGGTGACCGACTGGTGATCAGTAATGAAGACGGTGGCAATTGAGCCCTTGAAATAACATAGCCATGTTAAATTTACAACTTGAATACAAATAATAAAAAGGAATAGTGAACTAGTGTTGGTCCCAAAGAGTCTAGCCACGAACCAATTTTGAATCAGTGATTCATATTGCAGGGTATTTTCTTCCCGATAATGAAAAAGAAAGAAAATTCTATAAAGAAATAAAATGAATAGACAAATAGACGGAATTATTGAATGAATGCTTGTACAAGTAGAAATACTTATATCAAAATGTATGTTGTTGACTCTTTTTCATCAATTATGTTAAATGATTTTCCATGTTGTCACTTGTTATCTCTTAAAAGTCTAGTTGGTAAACAATGTTATGATACTAGTACTTAGTATGATAATAGTGAATACACATTAATTAATTTTATAGTACTCTATATATACGTAAGTATAAGTAGTACAACAAATAGTGAAATTGTTTTTAATGATGTTTGATTTGATTTGTTTTCCATTATTATTTTTCAACTATGTATTTGCTTTTTGTTTTCTAATTAGCAATTGATGATAAGTGAAAGGTCTTCCATTTTACTATTCCAATATCTCACGTCATAATTCTTAATACATACTTAATAAACGAAACGAATTCATTAATTAATGAAAAGGCTAAATAAATTGCATATGCATTTTCTAAATGGATGCAAATCAAAATTGAAGCCCCTTCTCTAATCACTTAAATAAAATACTAAGTACATTAACTTTGGATCTATCAAAGCTTAGACATACATATTTTACTCAAATTTGTATGTGCATATTTGAATTCATAGGAATTCATCCGATCATAACAATATATAAATAGTTTTTAAATAAGTATATACATCTTAGATTTATATGGAACTATCAGCTTAAAAGAAACCAGAAATATTAACTCAATATTTCTAAAAAGAGTCTTATTTCCTTAGAAACCGAAAGAGACAAAAGAGAGATCAGAAATTACTTGATATACATCCAATTCTCTTACCATGCTGACATTCCAAATATATAAGAATACAAATACATATATCAATAATATAGATATAGCAAATATTGTATTAGATTTATATGGATGAGGAAGTAATTGGAAAACTTTGGCTAAACAAAAAGAAAGAAAAATCTATATACAACATAGATGACTTATAGTCAAAGTTGAGACCTATAATTTATAGGAATCTGATCATAAAAATAATGTAGCAGCAGCATGTGAAAGGGAGCATTTAGACGGAAAACTTTGACTGAATCCAAAATTAAATTCTGTACACAATTTTAACTCAATATTTTTTAAAAAACAAATCAAATGAATGATTTCCTTGGAAATCGAAAGACACATGATCAGGATCAGGGATCATATTTATAACTATATGAAATAGTTTCTCTGATTCCTCACCTAATGCGTTACATACAATAAAATATATACAAATAATCAGTGAGACAAAAAAAAAATAATATCTGAATAATCAATTGGTTATGGATTATATATTTTATATAAACATGTAGTAATTTAACCAAATAAAAAAAAAAAAAAAAAAAAATATAATAATAATAAATATCACCAACTATTGTTTTTGGTATTTCCAGAGGCAGGCAGGCAAATAGAATCTAACACGCAGGCTCCCTCCTCCAAAGCATCATCATCAAATCAACATCATCATTGACAATTCTAAGATTTAAGAATGCCTAGGATTCTCTCTGGAAGAACAATGATAAGTACTAGTAGTGCTGTTGCTGTTGCTGCATTAATGCTAGCATTGCTTATTCAAGGAAATCATGCCTTCGATGTAACCGCAATGGAACCCATTGCTGATAGCAGCATTAGAACTGGTAATAAGGTACTTGTCGAGCAACTAAATATGACCGAACCTTTCTATATGGATGTCAATGAAATTCCGATTCGTTATGATGAGACTCAGTTATGGCGTATCTATAATATTTCGGATGATATGCGTCGTCAATTACCGGTTGGTGAGACCCTAGAACAAAAATTCGGTGGTACCATTTGGAAGGAAAATTCCAAATTTCTTGATATATCAATACGCAAAGAACATCAGAAAGCGGCTAGGAATTTCTTGGCAGCCCACAAACTTGATAATTATGTTGTATTGCATGATGATGTCCAGAAATTAATCGATAGGGAGCAATTAATTGGGACCCAGGCAACGATGGGTGTTGCTGGCAGAAGAATAAGTAAGTACATGAATGGAATTTCAGAAAATTTAGTAATCATCTTGTTATTGTTTCAAAATTTTATAGAAAGAGACACAAGTAGTGGTTTCCATTGGAAGGACTATCATGATTTAGATAAAATCTTTAGTTTTATGCGTGAGATAAGAACAAAATATCCAAAAATATGTCGCCTTTATACAATTGGAAAGACAGAAGAGGGACGTGATCTCAAGGTTTTAAGGTAAGTACCAGAGTAGTGATGATGTGATGACTGTGAGTAGTGATAAATATTTCTTTGTTCAGAATTTCAGAGAATCCACGGGATAATAAGAAAATTTGGATTGATGGCGGTATACATGCACGCGAATGGATTAGTCCGGCAACAGTAACATTTATCTTATATCAATTGATGGTCAATTGGGAAAAAAATCCATCATATTTACGTGACCTGACCTGGTACATAATGCCAGTAATGAATCCCGATGGTTATGATTATACACGTAAAGTGAATCGTCTATGGCGTAAGAATCGTTCACGCACAAAACGTTCCGGTTGCAGTGGTGTTGACTTAAATCGTAATTTTGATATTGGTTGGACTGGTTATGGCTCATCAACGAATCCCTGCAGTGATACATATCGTGGCACTTCGCCTGCTTCAGAACTAGAAACAAAAGCTGTTGTGAATTTCCTAAGTAAACGTAAACATAATCTAGAATCATATTTAACATTTCATAGCTATGGACAAATGATGGTCTATCCGTGGGCCTACAAGGCAGTCAAAGTCAAGGATGCTGCCGACCTTCAATATATTGCCGATTCCGCAGTTGAACGTATTCAAAAGAAAACGGGCAGCGTTTATCGTGCTGCTGTCACCCATGAGGTTCTCGGTATTGCCGGTGGCGGATCTGATGATTGGTCACGTGCTTCTTTGGGTACGAAATATGTTTACACGGTTGAGTTACGTGACACGGGCGATTTTGGTTTTGTATTGCCGCCAAATCAGATACGTGAAACTGCATCTGAAGGTTGGATTGCTGTCGAGACAGTGGCACAAGCAATTATCAATGGAAGAAGACATTAAATGATGCCAACAACAACACAAACACAAAAGCATAAATTATTATAAAAAAAAAAAAAATATACTTATTTAAAAAAAGAAAAAGAAAACCAAATATCTAAATTAGATAAAAGTTTAATTATTTGAATTATGATGACGATGACTATGATGATGATGATGATGACGTTGACTACATTATGATGAATGAATGAATGAACACATGCTGTTGATTGATTGATTGATTGATTGATTGAGTGAGTGAGTGAGAGATTCCTGTGTGTATCTATAGAATGATTTGCGTGCCTGATACTTTTTAAATTGATTAAATTAAATAAATCTCAATTATATTTATTAAAAAATAAAAAAAAAAAAAAAAATGAATTATTTATTATTATTTTTATGCAATACATAAGTAGTACATAGTACCTGAGTACTATATAACTTACCGTATCCTCATCATCATCGGTATTATCCAATAGTATAATTTGTGACATGGTTGTACCATCTTCATCATCTTCATTGTTCAGTTCACGTTCATTTGCAGTGAAATTAAGCAAATCTCTGGGCGTTGATTCCTCTGAGATGACTGACACTGAAGGTAGATTATCAATGAAGATGCCAAAATTAGATGATGAAGAGTTGCAACCATCAACTAAATTAATGCCATCAACATTAGAGCCAAACCCAGTTGCAGTTGCAGCTGCAGCATCTACACCCATTGGGGTCTCTGGATTTGAAGTGATGGTAGTGTTGGTGGTGTTGGTGGCTGATGATGCTTTAAGCATTTCATGTTCACGTCGTGGGGATACCAATGGTGATGGTGATGGTGATGGATGCACTTCGTTTGTTCGTTTACTCTTTGAACTACTATGATTATGATTACTTGAAGTCGATGACAAAGTCAAAGGTTTTGAAACATTTTCAATGCGTCGTGTAAAATGGGAATTCATTTTAATGTTGTTATTGTTGTTGTTATTATTGTTGTTATTATTATTGTTGTTGCTTGGATGCTTTGTTGTTGTTGTTGTTGTTGTAGTGGCATGGTGACGACCTTTGCTAGTAGTAGTAGCAGCATCATGATTTGGCACATCAAATTCTATGTGGAGTGCATTATCACCACCACCCTCGCTACCACCACCACCACCAGCACTGCCAATGCCAATGCTGCTTCCCAAGTACATTTGTTGTTGTATGAGACGCTCAGCTTCCAGGAGCAATTCATCAACGGTACGCATATCATTGTTATCTGCCAGTCGGCTAACTTCTTCGAAAATACTATCTGGGTCAGCTTCAGTGCAGCAATCGTTCTCCTGATTCAGGAATTCAAGAATGGAACTTGTTGTATTGAAGTCCTCAAAATTATAATTCCTTATGGGTGGCGATGATGATGATGATGATGATGATGATGGTGATGATAATGATGGTGACAATTTCTCATTCATTTGCTGTTGCTGCTTGGATGATTTTGTTGTAATGTCACCAGAGGCAGTGGACATGGGCGTGTGCATTGGCATGGGCGTGGTTTTGGCACGCATATTTGTTTTTCCTTTTCTTGTCACTGTTGCTGCTGTTGTTGTTGTTGTTGTTGTTGTCGCTGTGTTTAATTTTCCTGGCGATGCCGACGATGCTGACATTGATGATGATGCTGCTGCACCCACTACTTTGCTTGCTTTGTTTTGGGGTGTCAACACTTGAGACATCATTTAATTTATAATAATTTTTATTACTATTATTAATTTTGTTTTTTAGAATTGTTAGGAATTATTGCCTTTTGTTTTGTATTATTATTATTATTATTATTATTATTTATAATTTATTGGTTTTCTTCATTCCTCCTTGGTATGTTTATGTTTGTTTGTTTGTCGAATGTAATAAATTAACAATTTTGTTTAAGTAGTTTGACCGAAAAGTTAATTTTTTTTTTTTTATTTATTTATTTTTTTGTTTTGTTTGTAATTAGTTATATAGAAAACAGAAAAAATAAAGCAAAACAATACCTTTTGGGGGGTGGGGGGACCAAACTTTGTAATATAAAATTTTAAGTCGAAAAAACCAAACAACAAAAAAAAAATAAAAACAGGCACAAGCCCCCGGGAAATAACAACAACAAAGCTAACGGAATGAGTATTTTCAATATGTTTTGTTCTTATTTCTTATTGTCTTCTTTCGTTTTCACATTGGAAACTAACTAAATCTTCAAACACTTTTTTCGACGAACCCAAACAAAAAAATACTGTTCTTCTTCTTCGACGCGAATGAGTCCCACACACAAATCCACACGCACACTTAACACACCCACACACATACACTTGTTCTGCATGCCTGGATGCATGTGCCCTACCCTCGAAAAATTAATTTAGTTGGCCACAATGGCAGCGTGTGCCGCCCTCGATAAATTGATTTAGTTGGCCACAATGGCTCATTAATATCGATGATCGATAACAATATTATGTATGCACATTCAAATTTTTAATAAAATTTCCAAGTGTAAGTGCAAAGATATTACGTCGTATATATAAATTTATATAAGCTTATATCATAGTAATACAAACTGTATAAAATTGTAAAACAAAGATAAACAAACTAAACCAGCAACAAAAAAAAACAAATACCGATTTTGGCTAAAGCGGCCTAGACACGGTCAACAAGTGTGTCAAACCTCTTCATAGTATTATATGCTAACTACACGATCAATTTTTATTTGACTGATAATTTGATGCGATTGTTTGATGAGTTGATGAGATGAATAAAAAATTCATTTCGTGCAATTTTCTTACAATTTGTTGTTGTTTTCTGCACAAACAATAATCTTTTCTCTCCGTTGTCCGCTCCCACGTCTGTCCAAAAAGAAAATACCTACACAACTGCAATCTCTTTTTCCTTTCTCATGACGAATGTCTCTGCGTTTTGAAATTTATACAGAAGCAACAACAATGTTTTTTTGCTTCCTTTCTCCGCATGCATGTCACTACATAAGAAATTGTTAATTTGATTCATATATTTGTGACAAACATTAAGCAGCTGATAATTGCACATAACAATTTGAAGAAAATTTTAAATTGTATATTTTGTTTTTTTTTTATATTAATAAAATAAGTAGCAGGTATAAAAAGGAAGCTACAAGACTAATTTGCATACATTGCAAATTGTTTTCAATTAATGACCATTTTAATTATCACAATTTTTTTTTAAGCGAAACCTCAGTGTGAACGTTCACTGAAAAAGCAACAATTTTGAAGCAGTGTGAATCGGTCATAAAATTATATATTGGATCCGACTCACGCACACAGGTGTTTGACACACAGAGTTTGACCGTGTCTATGCCGCTTTATATGACTACATTATCGATAGCTCTTCTTGTACCATTTCTTATATTAATTTTAATTCTTGTGAAACTATTATTTAGAAGTATGTGCAATACATCAAAACAAAAGAATTAAATTCTTACATATTAGGAAATAAATGAATTTGCTTGCTTATATGCATTATTTTCCACATGTAAGCATAGTGGTCATTTCCGTTTACCATTGTACACATATCCGGTTGATAGTTACCTGCCATGGTAGGTAGCGAATTGTTACTCACCATGGTTGCAACTCTGCACTTTCGCTCTCATTAAGTAAAAAAAAAGCTGCGACTCTAGCAAGAGCGAGCACAACCGAGCCGAATTGTGCGAAGCAATCAAAGTGAAGTTTACCTGTTTTTTTTTTTTGTTTGATCGCCGTCGTGTGTGTATCGTGAATTTGTTCATAAATATAATAATAATTAAGTGTTTACTAAAATTTATATGGTATTGTGTATGTTTCGTATGAAAGATGATAATGATGATGTTACAATGTATATTTGTAAATTGTGCATACAAATTTTGCAAGTAGTGATGTAGTGAACAAGAAACATAAGCAAAAGCAGCAGCAGCAGCAGAAGAAGAAGAAGCAGCAACAACAGCAACAGAAGAATAATCAAAAGCAATAGCAGCAGCAGCAGTAGCATCGGCGGCGGCGGTGGCAGTAGAAGAAGGAAGAAGAAGAAGAGTTCGTGCGTATGTGGGAAAGTGGTGATGGTGGTGGAAAATGTGGTGTTGTGTTGTAGTAAAAGAAAAACAATTGCAACTGTTGGAGAAAAGCGCCAAATCAAAGTTAAAATCATAAAATGTATGTGTAAAAACATTAAAAGTTAAGCCAACGAAGGCTGAATGTGTTTCGTAGTTAAAATACAATTGAGGGACACTTGTGCGTAAAGTTTAAATTGCGCCAATAAGCAAAAGCAAAGGCAAAACGTTTTTATTGCATTCCATACACATACTCACACACACACATCCTCATACACACTTCCATATATCCATCTATAAACTATATAGTATACGCGCAAACAAAATCTCAGTGTGCTCGGCGAGCGAGCGAGCGAGTTATTGAACACAGTTCACCATACAGATACGCACTAATACTAACACAAACATATACACACAGATGCAATTAACTTATGCATGTGTATACATATACATATGTGGACAGCACACACAGTGAGTAGTAAAAAGCAGATCACAACAATCCAACAACAAAAACACACGAACACAACGACGACAGACGTCAAAAAAAATAAAAAAAATTAAATAAAAAACAATATCCATCCACACAGACACATACACACACACACACACACACACACACAATTGAAGGTGTGCAAATTTTTTTTAATTTAGTTAAATTAATTTTCTTCTATCTTTTGCAAAATTTAGTGTGTTTTGATTTTGATTTCATAAAAAAAATGAAGCGTCGTCGTGAAAACAGCAACAGCAGAGCAGAAGCAATAGATGGTTGGAGTAGGTGGAAAAGTGTGTGAAATGCAGTGAAGTGGTGACAATGTTCAATGTAAAAGAAATATAAATGTAGGAATAAATAATCATTTCAACAAGAAAAGAATGATAACAAAAACAAATCAATCGGCGGTAGTAGCCTTTATTCACAGTCTAGTGTCTCTTCATTCATTTCATCCTTCGTAGTCAGTCTATCTATCCTACCTTCTTCCTTCGCAGTCTCCTTTCCACATTTCAATCACCTTTTTCCCTCAACATTCCACTCATTACATGCGTTCCATTGCATTCATTTTTCCATCGCTTACTATCCTCGCTTGGTCTCGAAAGTGACGGCCCCTCTCAATAAAATTCTTCATTGATTAATTGATGAATTAACTTTTTTTTTTTATTTTGTCTCTTGGTTTAACTCTGAAAATGTGTATATATATATTGAAAATTGGAAAAATCGGTGCACTATTACTTATTGTTTTGCACATACACGCACACATACATGGAAGAAGAGATTGACAAACCGACGATTGAGTTTTTTGTTGAGCTACTGCCGAAGCCGCCGAATCCCATCTCGCTACTGCTTGATTGCTGGTGATGTTGTTTTTGCTTTTGACATTTAACCAAATCCAAGTGATTCGTTGTTTGTTTTTGTTGTTGTTTTAAGTGTTGTCTGTCAATATTATTATCCAAATATAAAATGCTTGTAAAATTCTAATAAAAGAATCTTTTTGTCTTTTAGTTAAAACGTAAATGAAGTCAAGTGCACTACACTGCACTGCAGTCGCAGCTGACGACGACGCCTTATTCTCATCAATAAGTGAAGAAGCAGGAACAACTGCAAAAATTGGAGTTCTAATTGTCGAAAATTTCGACATACAGACAGACTACAGAGATCTGCAGAGTTATTAGCTAGTAGCAGTACACCTTCCCGCCCTTTATCCAAGAGCTGAGCTCTTTATTATAATTAAATTTAAAATTAAATTGTTGATCAAATTAAATCCAATCCAATCATGTCACGGTGGGCAAAAAGTATTGTTGTGCCTCTGGATTCATTGTGCAAAGAAAAGGAGAATACAAATCGACCGACAGTTGCCCGTTCCGTTGGTACTGTCGGTAAATGGGGCAAAATGGGTTTCACATCAACTCGGACCTATGCACTCTCTGTTCTGCCCGCTTCAATGGCAGCCGCTGCAGCAGCACATGCCGCCACTGCGGCCAGTCCAGGACAGAGTCCAGTATCACCATTGGATGATGATTTATCGCTATCCATACCAGAACCGCCAAAACCAAAAAAATTCTTTAAATCACGTAATACGGCGCCGCCTGAAGTTATCGCTCAAATGATCCAACAAATGCCACATCGGATTTCGACTTCACCCACACGTGATATGATGGGAAATATAACAGGAGCAGCAGGACTTTCCCATTTAGGAACACCCGGTGGCGGGACACATGAGCCACCTATAAAGCTCAAGATATCAAAGAAAACTTCAGTCGAACGTAAGAAAAGATCACCGAAGAAAAAATCAACTAGTGAATCGGCAACAGCATCTTCCACAGATGCAGCTTCGGAAGCAGTTGTGCCCACCACCGAACCAAAAACCAGAAAGAAAAAGGAGAAAGAACTTAAGCCGGAAGCACCACCTTCCCGTATACTTGGTCGTGCACGTAAAGTGGTTAACTATCGTGAAACTGATGAAGATGAAGATATACGACCAGCAAGGACGACACGAATAGCAGAACCTGTGATTATACCAGCTGCAGCAGCAGCAACAGAAACAGCTGCCGCTTCAGCCGTGACTACAACGGCTGCGCCAAATGCAACGACAGTGATAGATGGTGGATCAGCAACTGTTGTAATGCCATTAGTAACAGCAGCACCAGTACATGATCAATATGATGCTTTAAGTCCTACAGCATTGCCACCACCAATGACACGGACTGCTGCTTCAAAAACACCAGAACATCCGCCAATTGTACTACGCATTTCAAAGGTGAGTTAAAAAATTACATACATTTCGGTATATATATACATAGATACATAGCCCTTTCATATCACATTTATGTATCTTGATTTTGTTTGCAATCCATCAATACTTTTATTGAATGTCAAGAAAATAACAACAGCATGCAGTTTTCACAAAGAATGGATGGTTTAAAGAACATATGATTTTAATTTGAAAGCCACCAGGAATCTAAGTATTTGAAAACCCACCTTATTCTACGATACTAAGCACAGGATTGATAAGCGTTATTAATCAAGGCCCTTTGGACGTATATTCATCGCTACTTGTTTCAATATAAACATCCTTCCTTCTTTGTATTATGTTGAGTTGCCAAGGGAAGGGCGGGAGCTAGTAGTTACCTTATTGTTATTGCAAAAAAACCTCTAGCCAGACATAATACCCAAGATGGTGGATAACAATTCGAACTATAAACCAAGTTTTTGTTGTAGTTGCACTTATGATGAATTAGAATCTTTGTTTTTCAAATCACTAAGTAAGGATCCCAACGAAACTTCAGGTTTCTATGAACTATTACATATGTGATAATATGTATATTTAATGCTATTTATCCATGTAATACGTTAATATTTTAGCTATCTTATAATTTAGTGTACAAGTTCTTAGCAACTTTGTCTCGATTTATTATATATATAAGATCATATCGCACCATGTTTTACACTACTTATATTCTGAATATATAGTTTGATAGCTTAGGCAATGGTCTAACAGGGGCGTACGCAGACAAATTTCCACCTCACCACAACTTCTACAAAGGCTCCTGAATGGAATACCCCGTCCCTCCGCGTGAGTTCCAACACACCAGTGATCAGTAAAAAACACTGTGAGCTGTGCGTCTTCTATTGATTAGTCTAATTGACCTATTTTCGTTGTAACTAGGCCAGGAAGCACGTGCCACTCTGCAAGATTTAAGATCTTTTCATCTTCTGCTTTTCATAGTCCTTGAATTTCGTGCAGAACTTATTGCAATACCCGCTGCTGTCCGATTCCAATGTCAGGATTCTAATTCTATAAACTCATTATTAAATAAATTTAATACTGTTGTCTCTAGTTGAGCTCTTAAGTAATCTTGGATATTTAAAGTATAATTGTTAGTAACTTTTTATTAATAAAAATAAATGTGAGGTGGTTAAAAGAACTAAATCGAAGAAGTTGGGATTGTCAATGAAAAGTGATTAGAATAGAAAAATTGACCTTAGAAGTTATGTATAAGATAAAAGCCTAGGGTTGAAAGGAATTGGTAAAAAATTATATAGTATAGTATAGAACTTAAGCCACCAAAATGTTTAAGTTGTACATATTAGATGATTCTTTTATATCTATTTTTGAGGTCCAAGTAGAGGCGAATAAAAATCGTTCAACTACTTTTTATACTCTTCACGCAGTGAATAATAAATAGTATTATAAATTTGTCATGAAGTTTGTTGTAACACACAGAAGGAGACATCGGAGACCCCATAACGTATATATGTATACGAGAATATTCTTGATCAATACAACGAAACGAGTTGATTTACCCATGTCAGTCTGTATATATGCAAACTACTCCCTCAGTTTTTGTAGTTAAACAGCTGCAAGCAGCTTTCTATTCACCATACGCAGTACATTTGTCGGAATCAGCCGAATCGTACCATTAGGAGGTACCCCCCCTATTGATTTGAAATTTGGACACTATAAATATTTGACCCATATGTACCATGTAAATTTCAAGACCCACGGACCAGAGTATTACAACTTCGGCATATCTAAAGTTAATCTTCTTTTTACTGGTTTTTTGTTATGTGATATAATATAGGATATTTATGTAGTAGATATAAAAAAAATTTTGGGATGTGTATATCCATTAGATTGTACATTTTCAAAGTATGAGTTGCTTTTATAGTAAGATGTTCTAATCAAGTTATTGAAATCATCATCTAAACAACAACGGATATGTTTCCTGATGGATTATATTTCGTAAAGCCGCTTTCTGGTAATTGTCTATATAAGGATATGTAAGACCTTAGGAGCCTACGTGAATAGATTGTACCAAATTGAGCAGCCATTATAACTCTTAGTCTTACGGATAGCATGGTACTTGATGAAAGTTGTAGCCATTTGCTGATTGATTTGTTTATTAGAGTAAAGTAACTTTTCTAATCCATGGTGGCACTTAATTAATTCCATGAAAACAGTAGAAGAATCTAAATATCTCATTTCAAATCGTTCATTATTGGTTCACTCACAACTTCCTTTTCTGTCTCGTATTCTACAAAAAAAAAAAAAAAAAAAAAAGGATGTGAGCTGTCCACTTCAACAGCTCATCTTAACTGATTGATCATTCGCGATAACAAAGCTTTCCGAGTTGTAGAAACGTGATGATGTCAAGAAACCTTCCAACTTGATAAATGTCAGCTCATATCGCTCGTACAGAAGAAGATAGTTGGCATTTTATCAACTGTCATTAAGAAAGGATATTCCGCTGTGCTGAAGAAGGGGAAGTATGCCCTGTTTCCTACTAAGAACACGTTCCGTGTTTCCTTCATGACTGGCCAAAGATGCTCTCTGAAGAAGTTGAAATACTTGACAACCGCTGTGGTGTGTTCTTCTCCAAAGGCAGATTGAATAAATGCAAGGGTTTTGTACTAAACGAAAGCGAAGAATATATTTCATAAATTAACTCTTGGTTCCAATAACTATAACTGTGAAATATTATACTTAGTTTTTGTGGGTTCCAATTTGTGTGATGAGCTTCATCAATTGTGTATTATTGAAAACTTTCTTCTTCTTCTTCTTGATCCATAAAATCGAAAGTCAATTGAAGGTGTTTTTTTTTCGTTTCTTCTAATTTTTCTTGTTCTTTTCGTTAATTAAATTTATTTAAATATATGTATTTGTTACTATTATCATGATTACGATATTGAGTGATAATCTCAATTCAAATTTTAACTGTTAAAAAAAAATGATATTGATTCTTGTTGTAATTGACTCACCCTGTGCTTGGTTGTATGAACCACCGTGTATTTTCTTGTTGTGCAGATGCAAAGAATTCAAAAAAAAAAAAAAAAAAAAAAAATAAGAGAAAAAAAAGTGGTTGAAGAAGGTAAAGAAACGATTACATGAGATGAGAGACGAACGATCATAACAACAAAAATGAAACAACAACAACAAGATTAGTATTGACAAAGAGAAATTGCAAAGAAGAAGAAAAAGAAAAAAGCGCGCGCGTTTTTTTCTTTTAGTTTTGTCTTTTTATTTGTGTTTCTCATACTTAAATAATATTTTTTTTTGTTTATGTCTGCAATTGAGTTGAGTTGAGTGAGTCTTTCTTTTGTGGTTGATATTTTTAAATGCAATTTAAATTTCTCATTGAAATAAAATATTTAAAAAAAAAAAACTTTTTTTTTTTTTACTACTAAATGATGATGCAGAAGAATATTAATGTATGTTCTTTATATTCATTTTTAGGGTACCTCACGTTTGGTTAGTACAGATAGTGAGGAGCCACCGAATTGTTCACCAGCTCAGCAAAGACATTATTATCAACAACAACAACAACAATACCAATACCAACAACAACAGCAACAACAACAAGATATAACAACAGCGGATAGTGTAGCCACAACAATAGGATTTGGAGCAGCAGCATCACGTTTGACCTCCATTGATGAATTAGAAGTTCCTGCCATAAATATTTCTGCTGTTACCAGCAGCAGTACAGTCTCTTCGGTATCAGCAACTACAGCAATTCCGCAACCTCCTACTACACCAAAAATAATACTTAGACCTCCAAAGCCACCGCCAGGTCTTGTAGCGGATTCATCAACATATTCTGATAACGGAAGTGGTACGCCGCCGCCGCCGACAACAAACCGTTTTGGTTCCAGTAATCACGAAGAAGAAGAAGAAGAACCAGAAGGCGAAGGTGACGGCGACGAAGACAACAACGACAACGACGACGAAGAATCGGATGGTACAGAGGAAGATGAAGATGAGGATGATGAACCATCGGAAATAAATTATTGCACAGTGAAAATCTCCCCAGATAAACCGCCTAAAGAGCGTCTTAAGCTTATAATTAAAACGGACGTCATAAGAAACGCCATAGCAAAAGCAGCAGCAGCTGAAAAGGCAAAGGAAGCAGCTGCCGCCGAGAGAGCAGCCAGGGCAGCATTATTTGGTAATAGTGGTGCAGAAAGTCGCAGTGAAAAGAAATCTAAAAGTAAAAAACATAAACATTTAAAACGCCAACAACAACAACAACTTTTTTCCTCAACAACAACAACGACACCAGTGACAGCAACAGCTACATCAACAGTGACCGCCGCCACAACAACGGTGACAGGCGGCAGTGCAATTGTAACAGCAGCAGCAGCAGCAGCAGCAACTTCCGAATTTAAAACACCCTCACCGCATTTAGCATTAAGTGAACACCAACATCAACAACAACGTGTAACATCAGTCTTTTCACCGCCCGCGCGGTCTGAACACGATTTCGATTCACAATCGTCGGTGCTTGGCAGTATATCATCGAAAGGCAATAGTACCCCACAGTTGTTGGCCCAAGCCGTGCAAGAGGAGAGTTGTGTCATACACAGTCGCGGTTCCAGTGTAATTACAAGTGATCTTGAGACCAGTCAGCATTCGTCATTGGTGGCACCACCTTCAGATCTTGAGACACGTCTTGAATCAATGATGATGATAGAGGGTGGAGGAGGTGGTTGTGTTGGTGTTGGAAGTAGCAATCAAACAAGTTCAGAGAATCAGCAGAGTACCGCAGCCATACTGGAGCAGCCATTGCAAGAAGAGGATATATTGGCAGTATTGCGTGGTAATGAAGATATTCAACAGCAGTCAGTGATGAAAGTAAATGGTTTGGAGACAAATAATGTGACTACAACGACAACGGAGTCATTAGAAAACGAAACGGTGCCGGAGACAAAACCAAAACGTGTGACGCGTGGGCGTGGACGAAAACCAGCAGCTGCAACAAATAGTAGTTGTGATGTTACAAAAGTGAATGAAGAGAATACAACACCATCAACACGCACACGTGGCCGTGGTAGACCACCAGTTGCCACCCCACCAGAGACTCTACCAACTAAACGGAATCCAAGACGTGGTGTCAGAAAGTCTGAACCTGACTCAATGGAAGTAGATGATGAAAATACTCATAAGAATGTCTCCAATGAGGCGGCGGCGGCAGATTCTATGCTTGATCAAAGCGAACAATTGACAATGACACCCACAACAACAACAACAACCACAACAACTCGACGTGGTCGCCCTGTAAGAAGTAATAATAATAACAGCAACAGTAATGTCAATAACAATAATGTCTCGGCAAAGGCAACATCATCAACTGAGGCAGTGAAATCCTCAACACAACGAAGTTATGGGCGCAAACGTAAAAGCCAACAGGTGACACAAGTTCCAGAAGTACAACAATCTTCGTCATCGGTGGTGGCGGTGGCGCCGCCTGAGTCTGATGACGAGGATGTAGAAGCAACACCTGCTAAAGTACCACACACAGAAGATGATGATGAAGATAATGATGCTGTCGCCTCCACCGCTTTGTCAACCTCACCGGATAATGAAGACGACGAAGAGCAAGACAGTTCGAACAATTCAAATAACTCATCGACTAGTACGCTGCAAAATGATGGTTCATCATCATCACCGCCTCGTCGTGATTATAAATTTAAAGATAAATTCAAAAGGACTTTAACCCTCGATACACAAGTTGCTAATAATGCTCAGGCAGCAGCAGCAGCAGCAGCGGCGGCAGCAGCAGCAGCAGCATCCCAAGATGTTTTCTCATCCGAATTAGGAATAAACTTCGCTACAAGTTCAGCTAATGAAGAACCCCCTGAACAACAGCAACGTGGTGCTGTCAAATTAGTAATCTCAAAAAAGAAAGGCAGCATATTCAAGAGTCGTACCCTAGTGCCATCTGATCAAGCTGAACAAACTACTGTGGCCAAGCGTCATTTATATAAGCACAGTTGGGATGCAGCCTTGGAGGCAAATGGTGCAGGAAATGGTAGTGATGCTAGTAATGCTTCTCCCTCAAATGCTACCAGTAGTAAATCAAATGATGGTCATGCCATGAACATGAAATTGTCGGCTGCCGATGCTATTTATGCTGATTTTGGTGATTCGAATTCGACAAATAATCATTCAGGCAGTGGCACAGCTCGAGGTGATAGTCCTTCAATTGGTAAACTAACGCGTGTCATTAAACCCAATCCAAGTGCTTCGAATGCCATGGGTAGCAATCCCTTTGATCTCGATGATGATGATATGGGTATGGGTGGCAGTGGTGGTTCGGAAACGGTAACAACAAGTATACGTATCGATCGTAACAAGACAAATGAATATTATACCGTGGTGCGTAATGTGAAGACAGCACATCAAATACAGGAAATTGGTGAATATCAGGAAATGGATGATGATGTCGAGTATATATTAGATGCATTACAACCACGTAACCCGCCTGCGACACGTTGCCTTTCAGCCCTGCAATTAGCAACAAAATGCATGACGCCTGCATTCCGGATGCATGTCCGTGCCCATGGCATTGTCACAAAATTCTTCAAGGTAAGTTGTCTGTCTGTTGATATATGAATGATATATATGAATATTTATGATGCTAACTAGGAAATGGTGCGGTGTTAAGGATTTGTCTGTTCATGATGTCCGGATAGAATAAGAACACACACCACTCAAACCACTTTAAACAAATACTTTTCTTTGTCTTTCTTCGAATCGAAACAAGTATGAATAGGATTAAAGTAGCGCGGTTTGCTTAAACAATATTTTTTGGTGGAATTCAGCTTCGTCACCTACCTTGCGTATTCTTCGTGCGTTGGTATATTTTTTGCGTCCCTGTGTCGTCAATGTATCATATTGTAATTTGTTTCTGCTTAAATTTCATAATTTCATGCGTGAGACGTCCGTCTTCATCATAGCTGAGTAACTTAATAGCTTCCCGTATTGTAAATATTATGGGAATTTTGCAATAAATCAATTGGAATAGAACTACGTTCACGATTTGATGATGTTTCCTTAGGCTTTTCTTGCGTTGGTAATGTTTCCCATACGGGTTTATACCTCTTGTCTCATTATCAATGTTGATATTTCTTTAATGTAAGCAATTTTTCGAGTAATATAACCTGATGGCAAGTGATGATGAGTGATGACTCAAGCGTACAAGTTGCGAGAGTAAACTTTCCCAATAACTAATATGGCAAAACTTTCGGAATGTTGATTGATTTTCGACTCAATTTGTATACGCATCTCATTCAGTTGTGTTGCATCCTATCCCCGGAAAATGTCTGCCACATTTTTGACTACACTCTGGTGATGTATGTGATCACGGCGATTAATTTCATTGTCTTCCGATTGACGTTGAAGCTTGCGCTGTTTCTGACCGCATATCATTCGAAAATTTAATATTTTTATCCTTTTCTTCTGACTTTAAAATCAACTAGCAAATCCTCTAGGTCATCAATGTTAAGTTCGTCCATTGAGTAGTACATATGGTTCATGTATTTGCATATCGATGGCATTTTGCAATTTGCCAGTGAATAGATATTTCACTAGCAAATCAATAGGTTTATAGGCACGACCCTTGCATATATGTACTGTACGTACATAACTCGCTGCTTAGACGCGCTTGTTCTAAATGAAATTGATCTTCTTCCCGTCCCCATTCTTGAAATTGCACATTCTTGAAATTGACACTATTGTTCACGACGTTTCATATGTCACTCTATTTAACGTTTCATACGTTGGCCAATTGCTCATAGGCCCATAATCATTCTGCATATTATAGTAGTAAATCAGCCATCAATTAATATAGAAATAATAGTATTAAGATATAGGAAATGGTCCAAAATTACATCCTACTAAGCCTCCCCCCTCTCTCTCTCTCTCTCTCTCTCTCTTCCTCATCCTTCCATAATTAGGCATCACAATGGGCCGCAAGACTTCTGGGTGAACTCATATGTCTTGGCGAGCGGTCTGCCTAACCTAACCTAATTTTTTATGTCCGTTAACGTGTGTCGTGGTGTGTGTAGTGTGTCGCTGGTCCTCTTAATTTATTAAGAATAGAAGGAGGAGGAATCATTATGACCTTAAATTATTGTATTGTCATCTTTGTACTTATATGTATAATGTCATTGTTTCTTTATATTTATTGCAGGCTCTGTCAGATGCCAATAAGGATTTAAGTTTGGGTCTTTGTACCTCAGCAATTATGTATATATTGTCACAAGAAGGTCTCAATATGGATCTCGATCGTGATTCATTGGAACTAATGATGAATCTACTTGAAGCTGAAGGTGTTGCTGCCTCATCGGATCGTGCTAACTATGAACGGAATAAACAAAAAGTTCGTGAATTGTGTGAAGAGATTAAGGCGCAGGGTAAAGCTACGCATTTAAATGTTGATTCAATTACTGTGGGTACATTGGCAATGGAAACATTGTTGTCGCTAACATCGAAACGTGCTGGTGACTGGTTTAAAGAAGATCTACGTAAATTGGGTGGTCTTGAGCATATTATTAAGACTATATCGGACTTTTGTCGTCCGGTACTCGAGTGTAGTAATGCAATCAATGAAATTGAATGGACACAATCATTGTTGGATAATTTGCAAACGGTGGCACGTTGTCTGCGTGTCCTGGAGAATGTTACACAACATAATGAGGCCAATCAACATTATATGCTAACCTATGCCGATGGCACCGCTGTGAATACATTGTGTACACTTTTTAGATTCTGCGATCGAGCTTTACCCCTTTATCCGACAATAGAGGATAATCAAAGCAAAGAACATCCGGGTGTTGTTATGCGTGAACTACTCACGCCAGTCATGAAGGTGCTTATCAATTTGACGCATACATTTAATGCATCTAAGCCATCATTGGGTGCTGAGTTGCTTTGCCAGCGTGCAGATGTCATTGATACAAGTTTCCATTTACTAATGTTGGCATCAAATTACATTCCTGACCGTTGTGTCTTTGAGTTAAGCATTTTGGTATGTTGTTTTATAACAAAACAATCATTGAAATTGAAAATAAACTCTAATCTCGATGTATGTATATCCATTCTTCTACAGGTATTGATGTTGCTAATAAATCTCAGCATGTATACTATTCCAAATCGTGCGATTCTTATGCAAGCCCATGCACCACCTGAGTATATTGCAGACAATTCTCCACATTCACCAAATCAATCTGTGACAGCCATTCAAGCAGTGCTCGAGTATTTTTATAAATGCGAAGAGTTGGCTAGGTGAGTTCATTATTGACAGTGCATATAGTAAGTTTCCGCTGGATTTAATCAGAAATTTGGGCATTTATTGTGAAAGAATTGTACATTCCTCGTCATTTGATGTGATACAAAAATCAACAAAAATTTTTTGATTCTTCGTAAAAAGTGTAGTTCTGCTTGGTCAGCTTAAGGACCATCGATCAGATCAAGTGGTAGTTGTTGTTGTAACAGCAAGTGGGCTGCAACATGTACAACTGAAGCCACGGAGGCTGGAGCATGTATAATTGCAGCCTCGCGGCAGGGATGAGTGGTTCTTGGCCGAGTGTTTCCGGGACGTAAACCCGACCACTCAGGGGAATCTTAGTGGGCGCCTCAAAATTTCATTTATAACTTTTGTAAAGTGTGACCGATCGAGCGTTGCCATACTGAAAGATCACTTTGTCATGTCTTTGGCATATTGGAGACGTTTGAGCTTTAATGCTCGGCTCAATTCTATCAAGTATTATTGGCCACGCTCTCTAGTGATGGTTTCGTTAGGTTTAAATTGCTTCAGATCCGAGTACTCTGAGCTGAACCCATCAAATGCACAGCATTCGATTCCTCCCATGAATAATCGGTTTGGCCGTTGAGTTTGATGCATGGCCGTGTGCTTACCCTACGCTTTGTTATCGTAGTGAATCCACTTTATGTCCCCCGTCAGAATTCGATGGAAAAAAAACCCTTCCGATTAATCCTTTGCAACAGTTGATCTGATCACACGTGAAAAAACGGCGTCCGACGTCACTTAGCTTCATTTCATACGAAAACCAATTTCATTGTTTGTGTCGAAGGCCTTGAGGTAGTTTGAAATCACTTGTTGAGTCAATCAAGAGATCTCAGGGAGCTCTCCTTGAGTATGAATCTTGGTCGAATAACGTCTCCATCTCAGCGTCTTTAAACTTTACTGGTCTCCCTTTTGCCGGAACCAGTAACTAACATGTTTTTATTGATGGAACATGCTCCCCATATGCTTCACACAGCAATCGATGTCAATCAGCTACAGATTTCTTTAAATTAACGAAATAAATCAAAAGTTTCCGCAAATGATGCTTTATCAAATGAAAACCAGTAAAAAGAAGATTAATTTTGGCTATGCCGAAGTTTGTAATACTCTTCTTCACACATCTTTTATATCTTCTGATTATTGTTCTAAGTTCATGTTTTATATGGGAGGTACCCATCCTAGTAATCCGATGGTATTGAAATTTACATAGTTGGATCATATACTTGTAGTGTCCAAATATGAAGTCAATAGTACAAAAAAGTTTTTCTAATAAGAATATGAAATTGGATCTATAGTTTTTATGGGGGGCACCCACCTAGTGATCCGATTCGGCGGATGTCTCCTTCTGTGTGTTTCAAACTTCATGACAAACTTATGAAGAGTATACAAAATTATATATAAAAATAACAAGATAATGGTGTAGTCAGATATCCAACCTTACCATATAACATTTTACATTTGAATACATAAATAAAATCTTTTGTCAAATGGCGGAAATTTATTTGCACTCCCAATAATTTCGATTTAAATTTGTATAATTTCATATTTATTATTATTGAATCTGAATTTTAGATTGGTGGAAAAGAATACAGATGCATTTTTGGAGAACAACGAGAAAACGAATAAAAAACAAGAAGAAGTCGACGAGACTGTTAACAATTGTAAGTTGATTGAATGATGAATTAATTAGAGTGATTAATGTATTAAAATCAGATTCCACAATCCGAGAAAAATATCTAATTAAAGTCTTATACAGTCAAATCCATTTAGCAGCAACCGCTCTCACCACCATATGCTTGTCGTTAAAATACACAAAATATTGAAATGAATTAAAGATTTTCCCTAAAATTGTTAATAGACTTGGATTGCTATCACTGTAGTTCCCCATAGCTGATTGCCATATGTCCATGTAGGAGCAATCAATGATTTATACACCAGCACTTTGTTTCTTGAACTTAGTTTGCTTTTACTTTTTATTAGCCATCTCAGTTTGTAATCCACGCAACTTGTCTGGTTTTTCTTTATCTGCATATTGTTCCATTGAGATATACACTTGGGCATGAATCTCGCCTAAGGGTGAACGTTATATTAGTAGATTTCTGTTGGTTCACTGAAATGCTCTATCGTTTGAACAAGTCTTCCACAATGGTTAGATATTCCTGCAGAACAGTAGTGATTTCAAAGGAACTGCTGCAAGTCACTACTGTATACATAGTACTGGAGCGAGTACTCTGCCTTGGGGCACTCTTTGATCTGTCAAATAGTAGACATTTCATCCCTTAACTATCACTATAAAAGTTCTATTCTCATGAAAGGACTTCAGAATTTCATACAACAGAGCTAGACATTTGCTAGTTTGCATTTGTGGAGAATGCCGCCTGCCTTCGTGCCATACTACTGTATATTGATGAATATTCCACTCCACGCAGAACTCTTTGTTCTCGAACATTTTGAATATTTTTTGAATGACTCTGTGAACACCAACTCTGGGGTGTCATACTTCTTTCTAAAGTCTCTGGACGCCACTTACTGCCAATAGTCTAGGCAAAAATATTCTTTCGAATATTTTGGAGATGATTAACAGTAAATGAATTGGTCTGTATGATTCAATTAGATTTCCTGGCTTTCCAGAGCATTCAAAAATAAAAGACAAACAAATTTTATCAGACTACTATTTTAAAGCATAATTTTTAACTGACTTCAAAAAAAAAAAAAAAAAAAAAAAGGTTAAAGTGTTTGACACGTACAGTAAATGTATGTATGTTCGTCATTTTCTCAAAAACTACTGAACCGATTTGGATGGGATTTTCTTTATTCGACTGCATATTGTTCTGAGAAGGTTTTCATGTATAAAACACAACATATTTTGCATTAATGTGGAAAAAATCAATTAAGCGGTGTTGCACTTACTTGATAAAAAAACTTGTGTAATATTTTTTTTATATGTATCGCTTGACACAAACACTGAGTTCATAACTAGGAAGTACATACGTACATACATATTTTCATGTAAATTGGTCTAAGCTTAATGATAATAATAAGTACATAGATAGAAATAAGTGTATAGAAATCTATTATTGTTTGTAGGCTTCATATGGTTTGTCATAATTAATTATTATTAACACTGTAGTATTAAGTTGAGTTTTTGAAGACAACAAGCGACCTTCACAGTATACTATGGGAAGATTGTACTTTGAACACTTTGTGAATACATTTGTGAAAACAATGCTAATGTGATCGGTCGGATGTAATTGACTGAACGAACACAAGTTACTTGAAATACCAAAGAGATTGGATACAAATCCATTTCCTGGAATTTTAAAGAACATTCAATGCTCAGTGTTATTTATTATTTCTAGCAAATTTTCACATGTGTGGATTGTCGAGAAGTAATTGAACCCTAGTGTACTGCGTGAGATGATTAACCCCACTATATACTATTTATGATATTTCACTTACACTAAAAATTTGTGCTTGAAAGTTCGTTGCTGTGTGTGGTGGAGATTCAAATGATTTTGCGTTTTGCCTCTTATTTTATATGATCTAATAAATCAAATCTAATCAAATACTTATTATTATTATTATTATTATTATTATAGTGATGCAAAGAGCTGGTCATCATATGGAACACACACTCAAGGGAAGTTATGCTGGTATATTCATAGGGCATTTGATTACCGACAATGAACAATACGAGAAAATTGTGCGCTCACATTTGCGTGACAATAGTTTCCGAGAGATAATTAGTGTTTTAGAGAAATATCATACATTCATGAACCTAACAGCAAGCGTAAGTTATAAATATAAGAAACAAATAATCCATCTTAATATCTATCTAATTATTGTATACTATATACACTTACTTATATATTCTTCTTTATAGTCGGAAGCAACTGTGGTCGCACATATTAAGTCAACAAAGAAACTAATTGATGACTTTAAAAAACGTGACTATATTTATGAGAATTCTGATGATAATACATTGCCACTCAATCTTGAGGTTGGCCAACATCATCATCATCATCATCAGTATCACCATCATCATCATCATCGTAATAATGACAACAATGCTAGTAGTCACTCACAGAATAACCAAAGCAGCAGCAGCGGCATTGCAAATGATATTAATAACATTATCAGTAGCAGCAGCAGCGGCAGTAGCAATAATACACATCAAGAGCAGGCATCAACAACGACAGATGAATCCTCGCCCACCACATCGCCAACGACACGTAGTTCCATGCCACGTGTCTATAAAACCTACAGCCATAGATAAAGGATTCAATAATTATATCAACGATACCATTATACAACGACATTAAGCTCCTATGTATGATATGATACCATACCAAACCATAAGAGTCAGGGCATCGATGATAGAGATAGATACATTCATTCAATCATAGATACATCTATCATATACATATATACTACACATAACAGGAACACACTCAGATTTAGATACAATACACTACACTACACATAACAGGAACACGCTCACATTCAGATTCAGATACAATACACAAACACACATTCACACATAGTATATATATATAAGGATAATTGAAAGAGAAAAAGATAGAAAGCAATAGAGAGAGAGAGAGAGAGAATTAAAGAAACAAGGAAATAGCGAGAGCATTGTGAGAAATCAAGAACTTATAATAACAAAAGTAGTCCCTCTTGGGCGCTTTTTGTTATAAGAATGATGAAAATAAAGAAAAGAAAAAAAAAAACACTTACATATATCTTAACTAACAGGATATTAAGAAAAGGAAGATCAACGACCGACCTATTCATGTCTAAGACTAGGAACTTACTTTACATACTATTAAATGTTTGAAACAAAAATGAAAATTTATTGAATATTTTTAACAAAATCAAATATTATTTATTATTATTTTAAATCATTTTTTTATACTTTTCTTTTGTTTGTGACTACGAGTATTCCAAATTTTGTTGTGTGTGACATTATTATTGGTTTTATATATATTGTATTTTAAATGTTTTAAGAAGTAGTTTTATACTTTTGTCATTAACCAATAATATTTTTTATTTAAATTAACATTATGATAATTAATGTCCAAACAAACAAATTATGATTTTATTAAACCAAAACAACAATCTTTTATGATAAACAAAAAATATAACAAATTATTATAAGTGCTTTGTTTTGTTTTGTTTCCATTCAGTAGTCTATCACGATGTTTATTATCTATTATTCTTTTCAAAAAAATTATCACACAAATTATAATTGAATATTAAATTTTTTGTAATTTACATATTTAAAGTCCAAAGTACATTATTTATTTTCTAGTGATGAATTGAATTCGTTTGTTGATTTCATTTTGACTGTTTGACTGATCGGTGAAAGAGATTTTTGTATTAAAAAAATAATTGAGAATTCATAAGAAACTAAGTACATTATTAATATCATAAAATCATTTTATAAATTTGGTTAGAAATTCAAATTTGCTCACATTCCAGCATCAGAATTAGTATACCACCATCCTTTCCATTATCAAATCATCAACAAACTAACAAATGAACAAACAGTTAGTCAGTAGTCATGTGAGAAGTCTGAGTGAGATTTTAATAATTTAAATATGTAATGATGCAGAAATAGAGAGACAGATGTGCAGGAGAATATATGATGCATAGTATAATAAATAATAGTGGTGACATATGTATGATAAACAAAAATAACTGACAGTTGTCTTAGTATTTTTTTTTTTTTATTACGAATTTTAAACCACTTAAAACTATAAAATATTATTGTGAGGACTATAAAAAATCATTTTAAAGAAATGAAAGAGAAATTTTATTAGTTGAGTGTTAGTAAGTTGTTTGGGTGAAGATTTTTTAGGCGCCTTTGAATCACCATAATGGTTAGTGACTCTACAAGAGGATTTGGAGAGAAGTCTATTGTTCTAACGGCTACTGTTGAAGTTTATTTCCTGGAGGACTGTATATGAAGTCGTTGACATACCAGTTGTCCTAAAAAACCAAAAATGTTTTTAAAATATTATATTCGAAGTCAATTATAAAAACTGTAATTATCTAATTTTAATTCTACAGATATTGATTCTGATTTTCTATCAAGGCTAATAATCGAAATATCTAAGATCACATAAATGGAATTTTTATTTATAACATCACATAACCACCGACTTTGTTGATCTCTAAAGCGTTTCGTTTATTTAATAGATTACCTTCAATTCTTAAGTGACTTCATCACTCATCATCATCATTTAAAATCAAGCAAAATATCCTAGACTAACATTAATGGATTATTGATTTTAATTTGTGAATAAATTGGTTTAATGTTAAATTCAATCAATCAAAAGAAGAAGAATTTGAAACTTTGTACTATTTTATACTATTAAACTTATGTATATCCTTAATTTGAATCTTTGAATTTCAACTTATTAATTAAAAGTCAAACAGAGAGAGAGAGAGAGAAATGGAGAGAGGACAAAAGAGAGTTTAGAAATGGTAAGATGTGATTTGGTAGCGTTGTTGTGTGTCCTTTTCAAATCCTGGTTAATATTTTTTCGTATCCTATACTATAATGTTTTATTAGACTTAATCCGGCCCTGCATTGCCGACCACAATTAATAGAACCGCCTTTTTGTCAAAAGAAAAAACAAGAAAAAAAAAACAAAGAAAAAAAATCCTCTGTATGTTTGTTATTTACTCTTAGTAATTAAACTATTTAATTTATTTATATAAAACAAAAAAAAAAAGAATTTTTCAATATTTAAGAAAACACAATAAACATTCACACACACACACACACACAAACACACCAACACACACACACACACCAACACACACACACACACACACACACACACACTAGTTGTCTAAACAGCACACACACACACACACACACTAGTTGTCTAAACAGCACACACACACACACACACACACACACAATTTCAAACGAACGCTTCAACTTATGCAATAAATTATAAAATTTTTCATTTGTTCGATCGTTCGTTAGTTTGTTCGTTTATTTGATTGATTGATTGATTGTAATAATAATGATCTGATCCCTGATTTTAAAATTGGATTTATTCCAATTTTATTAATAATGATGATCATCATCTAATTCAATTCGATTCGATTATCTTTATATAAGTATAGACATACATACATATAATTATAATTATAATGATGTAGTAAATATATTATTATATTTTATTATAGATTTAAGAAATCAAGAAAAAAAAAAAAATTAAAACAAAAAAAAAAAAAAGAAAAAACAAAATTAAATTATAAATTATAAAAGTGACTGTGTACATAAAATGAACAAATTTAAATGTTATTGGTCGTCATTGGTCTTTTATAAAATTGAAATTAAAATTTCGTGAAAAATGTGAAAATTGAATTTGTTCATTTGTTTTAATATTATTAGTATTAATTAATTTTTTATTATGTTAAATTTATAATTTAACATATTTTATTCTATTTTATTATATTCTATAATTATTATTATTATTTTATTATTGTTTTTTTTTTTTTTTTTTTTGTTTCTAATAATAAATAAATATAAAAATTGTAATAAATTTAAAATCTTCTGATATAATATAATAATTCATAAGAATTATATATATAAATATAAATAATATAAAATTAAATTATATATTAAACGCATAAATTAAACTAATTAAAAATAAAGAAAAAGAAGAAGAAAGGAAAAATTGTAGCAAAGCAAGAAAATCATGATTTCTTATTGTAAAACTAAAAGAAGGGAAAGAAGAAACTAAATAAGAAAACAAGAAAAAAAAAAAAGAAAAAATGGAAAGTGAAAAATTTATTTTTGTTTTAAGGATAATGGTAAAATTGTATTTAGGCTAAAAAAGATAAAAAGTAAAAGAAAAAAAAAATTATAATGGTAATCAAAAAAAAAAAAATAAGAGAAATTATAAAATGAAAGAACAAAAAAAAAAAAAAAAAAAATGGAATTATAAAGAAAGAGAGAAAAAAAGAAGAGAGCACATTTCGGGAACAAAATATATATTTATTTTGTGTTTAAAAAAAAAAAGAAAGGATGAATATTATATTAAAAAAAAGAAAGATAAATATTATATTAAACAGAAAACCAAAATATTACAATAAATAAAAAAAATTAAAAAAATTAAAAAAAAAAAAATAAATGAAAAAGACATTTTTTTATTCTTACTTGCGGTCAGCACATAAATTCGGTGTGCGTTACTTAGCTGCCAAAACAAAATAAACAGACTACACTGGTTGCTCAACGTGAGAAGGTCACCCTCTCGCGGAAATAAGCGCACAGTTTATGCCTAAATCATTGACCCTGTATGGAGATTCAGCATCAAGATATGGAGAACTGCTGCTGAATCCTAACGGAAGAGAGTGCAAGTCTTACAGAATAAGACATTACGCCTAATGACAGAATGCCCATGGTAAGTTAGGAACTCAACCTTGCATAGAGACATGAAGTTGGTGGTAGTTGAGGACCAGATCACATTTCACATCAGCCGATATAACGACCGTTTGTTGGCTTACAGCAATCATTTGGTCAGACCACTGACCAATGCCTTCATTTTGGCTCCTTGCTGCAATGGTTCAAGCAACACATCAGACACACCAGGCGGCTACCCGCCCTCCCCATGTCATAAGTAATCACTTTCGTATAGTCTGTCAAATAATGTTTTAAACTATGTAAAAAACCTGGCGATGTATTAACGTAGAAACCAAGCGCATTATAGAGCATTATGAGCCCTGTTTGGTGCTTAATAAAAAAATGAAAAATTTCATTGAAATGAATTGGAAGGTAGTTAGATTGGCATTATAGAAGATCCAAGATTTCACAACAATGTTGCAGTTTATAAAATACTTGATGGTTCAACTCATCTGGGTGCCATAGCCTTGTAAAATTTCTGATAAATGGATACCTAATGAGCTTTCTAGGACAGGCTAACCCACTACCCACCCATTTCAGTTCAACGATAAATTGAGATCATTGCCACAAGGAGCTTCTCGATGATTGGGGACTTGCTGGTGTTGTCGGTTTGCAACTAGCAGAATAAGCAGAATAAGTTAGAAAACTGAATCATCATTATCGCTCGAGCCAACAAATTTACGTTTTCTAGTACTAATTTAGTGGTAGTCGGTCCAATGGACGCAAGGGACAGTGAAAGCAGCTCTTCCAAAAATATAGCATTTGCGAGTATATTCCCTTATCAACATAAATTATTTTAAAAGGGTCATTGGGTCTCCAAGTACAATATTTATTAAGCTACAAAACCCGAACAAAGTATAATATTTTTGAAACCAACTAAGAAAAGTAAAGTCAATACATATATCAAAATGGGGAAAAGCAGTGCAACTTAATGCAGTGGCGTAGAATGATCTTTCGCCGCCTGGGGAAGACCAGAAGTTGGCCGCCCCCTCTCTATTAATTAATGTATTAGTCAAGAAGATTAGTAAAAATCAAATAAGCAGCTTTAAATTGTTTAATTAATTAAAAAAATGTACTTTATGTGTTTTGTTTTTATAGCAAAATCTTTTATACAATTGTCATTATCAATACTATTTATGTTATGTTCAATTACCAGAATATCTAAATTTGATAGACTCAAAGTGGACATAGTCGATCTAAGATAATTTTTAATTGGCTTTAGTTGAGAGAAGCTTCTCTCGCAATTGGCATTACTGATGGCATACAAAATTTTCAAGTTTGGTAAGCCATCTTCTAGTTTGGACTCAATAATATATTTTAATAAGCCCAGAGACCCGGACTTAATGACCTTTTTTTTACAGTCTAAATCTGTTACAGCTACGAAAGTTCGTAGACGTATGCAAGCTCAAGTTGAAATTATTCTTTACTAATGTCTTCAGTAGCTTGATCTAAGTTAAGTTCGTCCACGCTACAAAAAAAAAAAATCGTATTTTTGCCCTAGATTCTGAGCACTGTTGGAATCTTTCTCGAATATCAGCAGTTACTGTGTCTATTGAAGGAAACATTGTTTGCATTAAGCTATCTTCTTACGATAACTCAACATATTAATTTTTAAGCAATGGACGGACTGAGTCATGAGGAAGGTCAAGGAAAATTAAATAAACCCCAAAGGGACAGATGAAAAATCTAGAAAAATAGAAAATTGTGTGGTGCAAGTTAGATTAATATAAAGCTCAGACACATATTTTAATATCAATCAAGTTGCTTTCGTCAAAAAACAACACCAATCAGTATCCAAAAAAATTTTTGGGAAAGGGAGGACAACGTCTTTCCGTTTATCAAGTAATGAATAAAACAAGAGATTATTATTTTTCCGTAACGGGAAAATTTTACGTTATAATCTAGTATATAAAAATATCGTGACACGCACTCCTCCGAAATGGCTGGACTGATTTTTATGAAATTTTTTTTTTTGTATACTTGGTAGGTATGAAAATAGGTCGTAAAGTATTTTACATTCTCTTACCACCACTTCCCATTTTTTAATCGCGATTTTTGTATCAACAATATGCAACTAATTTAACCGTCAATCATTGACGTGATGTCATCGACATGAAGTGTCCCGTCACTTTGACATTTTTTTGAGCAAGGGCGTATGGCGGACCAGTTAGTACAATATAATATGCCCAATAAAAAAATTACCCTTTTAGGGAGAGGGTGGTGTTCAAAATACTATGGTTGGTCAAAGGGGTGGGGGGTTGGTGGGGGGGGGTGTTGTTTTCTTAGGTTTTCGTCACTTAGTCAATATCCTCTAGGGAAATCTAGCGCCTTTTTCGAGCTATATTCAAATATGGGCTTAGCACTTTTTAAACTCACAGGTGGCAACAAAGACAAATATGAACCAAATTAATTTTTTTTTTAAACTGATCTACGGTCAGATCATCTCCACAGAGAGCGCATGGTGTCCACCATGGTGGCTGTTCCGTTGAGAAGATGTTTATGGGTAACCTGTGAGTGTCCAATGCGCAGGCGAATAAAAATACCGCTTATCCGTCTCGTTAAGTTGGCGGGTAAGGATATTTTAGAACACGTCGGGTTGATGCCAGTAAACCTATGGTTGAATTGTGCCCAATCAGACAGCTTCTTTGATCGAAGGTGACAGGTAACGAGGTTCTTTAAATCCTTGGAGTTGGCCGGTGTAAAGTAGTGAGACGGTGCGTTGCTGATATGCCGTGCAGCTATATTCCATGTATTCCTTGATGACTCGGAGCTCAGAAGATGGTTATTTTGTTAAGGTGTTGAGTGCAGATTTTCTGGATTTCACGATTCGTGGAGTCATTGTAATTGCGCTTTTGTATGGCTAACATGGCGGAAAGGTTGTCCGAACAGACAACAAAGTTACCGCTATTGTTAACAACAAATTTAAAAGCCTTTAGAATAGTGAAGGCCTCTGCAATGAAGATGGAGTTGTACAATGCCAGTGAACCTCCGGCAATGAATATTTCCTTTTTGTCAACGACAGCAAAAGCCGTAGAGTGAACAGTTTTTGTTCCATCAGTATAAAGCCACTTTTTGTTACCCAGTTTCGCTTTTTCGCATAGGAAACGTGCTACATATTCGGAACTAGTTGTTGTGTTCTTAGCTGAACTTTGAAGACAGGTGATGACATTTGGCTGACTTCGAGCCCAGGTTGGAGAACAAACAAATTCGTCCAGAACTTATGGAGTTTCATCATAGAAATGTAAATTATATGAATATCTACCACATCTAAATTCCCACGGAATCAAACAGTTTTTAAAAGACCAGCAAACCCAACTCAACAATTCATTTCCCAACAGAAAGATGCAACATAATTTTCAGGCTTCGAATTACTTGCTCCGTAGCATCAATAGTAATGAAAATTATTAATATTCATACTATAAATGTTAGCTCTCAGTTTATTTAATAATTTGAAATGTTTGGGAAATATATGGATTAATGATTAATTATTAGCAATTGATTAAATATAATCAATTAAAATTAACGATGAATTATTGTTAAAGACTTAACCGGCTAAGTTCCGAAGGACTTGGTATGCTATGTACTCTTAAGGATCTGCCCTGCAATTTGAAACGACTTTGACCTCTCGGTATGGGCAAATTCCACAAATCTCCAGACGCACGAAATTGCGAATATTCTCCATATGCGTGAAATTGACGCTACTATACGGAAGCGAAACATGGCTGATCTCGAACTCCATCAGGCAGAGACTTCAAGCTTTCGTCAACAAGTGTTTGAGGATCAAATGTAGAATATTCTGGTCTAACACTATTCCCAAAGAGGTCCTATGGCGTCTAACGAACGAGGAGCCTATACTGAAACAGATTAAGCGTAGGAAGTGGCGCTGGATTGGCCACACGCTAAGAAAGCAGCCAGAAAGCATCACGAGAATGTCGCTCGAATGGATTCCGCAAGGGAGCAGAAGCCGTGGCTGGCCAAAGAACACTTAGAGAAGGTCTACCGTCTGGGAACTAGGTGACATCAACATCACATGGGATGGCGCTAAAACAGCAGCCCAGAATCGTGTGCGATGGAGAAGCCTTGTGGAGGTCCTATGCTCCAACTAGGAGTTTTAAAGGAAATTAAAAAAAGAAACCTCTCATACAAACCAAGATCCAAATTCATGTTCTCATTTTTTAAATTTTCTTTGTTTTTTGTACTATTGACTTGAACACTATAAGTATCTGACCCATATCCACAAAACATGTAAATTTTAAGACGCTCGGACCATTAGGCGTGGCGTGAAAAGAGTATTACAACTTCAGCATAGCCAAAGTTAATCATCTTTTTAATGGTTTTTAGCTGCATTTGTTTCGCTTTAATGTGGGTCTTCTAGGTTAGCCTTCGGTCCAGATGCACTCCGAGGTATTTGACAATGTCGCTTTGTGGAATATTTCATGTAAACCGTTGTTGTTATGTACTATGTATATATTTTTTAAAATATAAAAAAATAAGATAAACGTCTCCAGTAGTATTTGTATTTAAGCAACCAAAGTGGATGCTGTGCTGGATGCCGGGCCAAACGGTGAATTCTGGATTCAACCAAAATGAGACGGAACTTGCCTTGCCTTATCCTTACGGTTACGTTTGAAATGCTTAAATGGCAACCGCCTTCTTGATCATATCCTCAGGAATGTCGGATTTCAAACCAACAGATTTCAAGATGCGCAGGATTTTGTTGCCATTGACGAACTGCACTTGGGCAATGCCATGAGAATCACGAAGAATCGTCTTGTCCAATTTCTTAATTTGTTCTTTAACATTCTCAGAGTTAAGTTTCAAGTTTCAAGTCTTTCTGTATGGAAGTGCCGATTGGGAAATACTCTTACCAGGAGC
Source organism: Amiota mariae (assembly GCA_035041805.1). Classification (NCBI taxonomy): domain Eukaryota; kingdom Metazoa; phylum Arthropoda; class Insecta; order Diptera; family Drosophilidae; genus Amiota; species Amiota mariae. Next base: position 73,143 of record JAWNKV010000146.1, read on the forward strand.
GTGCATCCGACCAATCTTGATAGATTTTAATTCTACACCGAAAAAAGGAAGCGTTTAATATTACTGGCGGACAGCTTCCCCGCTTTGAGGTGAATGTTGTTTGGACTGACTTTTGTGTGGTGTTGACCAATATTTTCCACTGTTTTGCTGTGATGCCATCACACTGTCTTCGTTTCATATACTAGGTGGGGTGAAAGAATGCGCTGCTACTGCCTTGTAGTCCGTTCATATTTAGGCAGACATGCCAAATTTCAGTGCAATACTGCTCTTAGTTTTGTTTTGACAGCTGATTGTTGTTAACGTGTTTCCCATCATGTTGAGTATGGACAAAAACGATTTTCGTTCTCTCATAAAAAATAATGTTTTGAGAGGCAAAACGGCGAAGGAAACAAAAGAAAAGTTGGATAAATATTATGGGGCTAATGCTCCGTCAGATTATACCGTCAAATATTGGTTTCGAGAGTTTCGTGGTGGCCTCAACTCCACTACCGATGAAGTCCGCAGCGACAGGCCCTCCGGTGCGGTTACAGAGGACAATGTTAAAAAAAATACATGAAATTGTGTTGGCTGACTGGAAAGTGAAGGTGCGCGAACTAGCAGATGCCACAAAGATTAGTACTGAGCGCACACGCTATATTTTGGACGAGATTCTGCATATGAAAATGTTATTTTGACGCTGGGTACCGCGCAAGCTCACTCCGGACCAAAAACACAAACGCGAGAGCACTTCGAAAGAGTGTTTGGACTTGCTGATGCGGAATCGGGCGGACTTTTGGCGTCGATTGGTAATTGTTAATGAAACCTGGATCCACTATTACACACCAGAAAACAGAATGAGTGCCCGGCAATGGATTGAAGCCGGCACGAGTGCTCTGAAGCGACCGATGGAGGCTTGATGGGTCGGAAAGGTTATGGCGTCGGTTTTCTGGGATTGTCATGGCATACTCTTCGTGGACTACCTCGAAAAAGGAAAAAACATCAACAGTGAGTATTACTGTGCATTATTGGAGCGATTGAAGGACGAAATAGCTGCAAAACGGCCTCACATGAAGCGAAAAAAAACTTTGTTTTTGCAAGAGCATCGCAACCACGGCTAAAATCAATGATTTAGGGCTTCAATTGCTTCCGCATCCACCGTATTCGCCTGATTTGGCTCCCTCGGACTATTATCTCTTCCCAAACCTCAAAAGATGGCTTATCAATAAAAAATTCAGCTCACGCGAGTAAATCATCGACGCCGCGGAGGAGTATTTTGCAGACCTTCCAGAAAAATACTGTTCGGATGGGATCAAGAAGTTGGAAAATCGCTGGAATAATGGTATCGAGCTAAAAGGGGACTACATTGAATAAAATAAAAAAAAAAAACATCTTTAAAAAAAAAATTTTTTCATTTCCAAGGAGGTTACTTTTCACCCCACCTAGTATACGAGTATATTCGTTTTTCATAGCATCTGAGTGTACGAAGAGCAAAACATTTAAGCAAAATATAATACACTTCGGTCATACTAATATATTATTACAGTATCGACTAATTTTTTCACGTGCAGCATTTCGTTCTTCCTTTATTAAGTACTTCACAGCACGGTTTCACCAAGAAGCGTTCAACTACAACCAACTTATTAGAATTTACTTCGTTGGTCAATTGTAGATTTTCACAACAACATCAAATGGATGTCATTTACTTAGATTTTAGTAAAGCTTTTGACAATGTTTGTCACTTCGTACTCCTTAAGAAACTGAATACCTTTGGTTTTCCTCCCAAGTTAGTTAGCTGGATTACATCTTATCTGACTTCCAGAATTTTTAAAAGAGCTATGTATATCTAAGACTATTTGTGTAACTTCTGGTGTCCCTCAGAGTAGCCACCTTGGCCCATTATTATTAATAATATTTTTATAAACGATTTGCCATCTGCCATAAAGCATTCTAACGTTTTAATGTACGCTGATGATGTTAAGTTATGCTTATCTATTTTATCTCCGGTCCAACAAATGTTTCTTCAAGAAGATCTTGATTCCTTATCTCAGTGGTGCGCCAAAAATCTATATATCGTAATATTTAATTGTAAAAGTTTAAAAATCTCTAGAACGTGTCACACAATTCAGTGATCTGGGTGTGTTGATAGTTCCAAAGCTGCATTTTGGGTCGCATACGTCTAGTATCATCTGTAAAGCTAGAGGTGTTTTAGGATACATTAAACGTTGGTCTAAAGAGTTTAATGATCCTTACACCACTAAATTATTATTCACTTCATTGGTTAGACCAATACTTGAATATGCTTCATGTGTATGGGATCCACAGTTTAAAAAGTATAGTGATAGTATTGAGTCTGTTCAAAAGCAATTCTTGCTTTTTGCACTGCGTCACTTACACTGGGATCCCAATATAAACCTTCCATCTTACCCAAGTCGTCTTAAACTAATCCGCCTCCCGAAATTATCCAGTCACAGAACGAATCTTGGTGTCACATTCTTGCACAATCTAATTGTAGGCAACATCTTTTCCCCTTCCTTGCTTGGATTACAAGGAATCATTCTCCTGATACTTGTTCGGGTAACATGTAAGACTTCTTATTTGCAGTATGATGCATTTCGTGTTTTATGTCAATCATACAATCTACGACTATGACCTTGTATCTAATTCCTATTTCTTCCGATCAGTTTAAAATCTAATCTATTGACTCTCCTTAACACATATTATTCTATTAACTGGTTAACTTATTTTCGCACACTTTATTTTATATGTATCTTTATAGAGCGTGATGATTAAATAAGATGAAGATTATAAATGGCTGATGACATTAGGTCTGTAGGCGTATAGTAGTCAATTAATTTGTATTGCATGTCTACTAACTCCCATACCCAGTCTTGTTCGGTTTTTAATGGAACCCAGCTCGCGTGGGCTCTGGGGGGGGGGGGGGGAAGTGGCGTGGGATAGAAAGTAGTTAGACAGGATGCCCATGGTACGGGAGGAACTCAACCTTGCACAGAGACATGTAGTTGGCGGTAATTGAGGACCAAATCGCCTTTCAAACAAGCCGATAGTGTCCGTCTGAAAAATGCAACCCCAATGCGGAGGCAATGGAGTAGACAACAGCTAAGGGACACCAGGTGCCTAACCGACCTTTCCGGGCCATAAGCAATCACTTTCCTGTCTGTTAAATAATGTTTTTTTCAAAAAAAAACCTGGCGATATTTTAACGTAGAAACAAAACGCATTGTAAGGCTTTGTTAAATTAAATGAAAAAAAATAAAAATTATTTATGATTCTAGACCAGTATTAGACTGAATTATTTGGATAACGAAAAAACGGCATTCTGAGTCTATAATGATAAATATGAGTTCACTCGATTGCCATTTGAGCTACAAAATTCTCCTTCTATTTTACAAAAAGCTCTTGTCGATATTCTTCGTGAACATATTGGCAAGAGTTTCTATGTTTATATTGATGACACAGTAATATTAGTCGAAGATCTCGAAAAACATTTGGAATGTTGGAATTGAGAATGTTTTTCAAACCTTAGAAAAAGAGAATGTTAAATGTCAAATTGATAAAAGCAAATTTCTCAAAGAAGAAATAGAATTTTTGGGTTTAGTAATAACACCAAACGGTTTTAGAAACAATCCGAAAAAAGTCGAAGCTATAAGTAATTTTCCACCCCTAAGAAAACGGAAAGAACTCCGATCTTTCTAGGAATGTATGGTTATTATAGGCGGTTCATACCTCCCGCAAATTTGGCAAAACCTCTTACAGCGCTTTTGATAGGGGAAAAATTATCTGCAAAAAAAAAAACCAATTCATCCTGAGGAAGAAGGCTTAGAATCATTTTAAAACAAAAAACGCGCTGACTTCAGAAGATTTAATACTTACATATCCCAATTTTTATAAAGAGTTTCATTAAACAACCAACGTTCCAAACTATGCCATCAAGCAAGAAAATAGACCAATTACTATTATTTCAAAAACACTGAAATTAGCAGAGGAAAATTACACTACGAATTAACGCGAACGATTTTCTGGGCATTAAAAAGACTCAAAAATTACCTTTTTGGTAAAGAAGGTAATAGTATTCATCAATCTCTTACCTATGCACTGAGCAGTAAAAATACCAATACAGATGCACGTTCTCGAATCCCTCAGAACGCCAATATAAATACTGTAACTTCAACAGAGTAAAGCCACGAAAGCTCTTCGCACAATTTAATATCTTGTGTAAAAGCACCAATAAATGTATTCAAAAATTAAAACTTTCTTTTAATTGGTGAAGAATCCAATTGTGACCTTAAGATACCATTTCCGCGATTTCATAGACACATACTGGTCAGACCAAACTACAATATATTGAAGCTTATTTAGTTCAAATCTTTAATGAATATATAAACCCTTTTAAAATAAATGACCTATTAACCTTGTTGGAAGTAATGGGAGAGGCTCAAGAGATCTATCCAATCTATATAAGTAGTTATTAAATCCATTATACCCAAAAGCAAGAAGAAGACCAAAAGTCGAACCAAAACAAAAAGTTATCATTAAACACATAAAAGAGCACATCGCGGCGCCAAGAAAATAAGATACAAATCCCAAAAAAAAAAATTATTTATTAAAATTAACACAGTTTAAATTAACTGAGGTAGAGCACTGGATACTATGGCCTTCGGCTCCAGAAAAATATTATTTCCCCCAAATATACAAGAAAATCAATAAAATAATAAAACAGTGCCAAGCTTGTAAAATACAACAGGCATCAAAGCAATCCCGAATTTTTTGTGCGAGATTTCAAGCGAGTTGGATTTGTTTTGTCCTTACTCTGTGTTTTCTTTCTGTGCATTCGTTTATCAAACCTTAATTATTATTATTTTTTGATTTTGAATTTTTATAAAGTGCATTTATTTATTCGCCAGTCATTAAAAAAATCAAATTCAACACATATTTTTGTTTTTTCTGGCGCTAGTGCAGTTTCTTTTTATTTTTACATGATCATCATTTTTGCTTTCACCATTTTGTTATTGTAGATTGTGTTTCTGTACCGTTTTTTTTATACTTTTCACGTTAGTGAATAGCATTATAAGTTTGTCATGAAGTTTGTAACACGCAGAAGGAGACATCGCAGACCACATAAAGTATATAAATTTTTGATCAGCTCGATGAGACGAGTTGATTTAGCCATGTCCGTCTGTCCGTCTGTTCGCACTCCTAGTCCTTCAGTTTTTGAGCTGGAGAGCAAAAATTTTGTACATCGGTTTCTTTTCACCAAACGCCGATCAAGTTCGTGAATCAGCCAAATCGGACCACTAGGGAGGGTACCTCCCATTCAAACCCTCTTTTAAATTAAAGTTCTTATTAGAAAAACAGTTTTTGTTTTTTGTCTTATTGAACTAAAATTTGGACACTATAAGTCTCTGACCCATATCCACAAACCATGAAAATTTCAAGACACTATAAGTGTCTAGCCCATAGCCACCAACCTTTTAAATTTCAAGACCCTCGGACCACTCGCTGGGGCGTGAAGAGTATTACAACTTCGGCATAGCCAAAGTTAGTCTTTTTTATAAAATTTTTTTTTTTTGATTTAATGAACTGAAATTGGGACACTATAAGTCTCTGACCCATATCCACAAACCATGAAAATTTCAAGACCCTCGGACTACTAGAAGGGGTACCCCATACAAACCGGGATCCAAATGAAAATTTTTATTAGAAAAACTTTTTTGTGTTTTGTACTATCGACTTAAACTTTTTACACTTTAAGTGTCTGACCCATTGCCACCAACCTTATAAATTTCAAGACCCTCGGACCACTAGCTGGGGCGTGAAGAGTATTACAACTTCGGCATAGCCAAAGTTAGTCGTTTTAAATTTTTTTTTTTTTTTTTATTTATTTGTGCTATAGCATTGATGATGCGAATTAATTTAAGTTATTTTTACTTTTAAGATATTACGCTGTTTTCTGTAGCTCTCACACGTTGCTGTTGTTGTTTTACTTATTAAAGCAGCTGCACCTGTTCCATCTATGGATTGCTAAACATAGCGCTTCCGTTACTAAACTTAACATTTTATATATTTTCTCCTTTAAAGCAGATGTTATAGCGTTTTCCGAGACATGGATACAGTCTGGTATTCTTAGTAATGAAGTTTTCTGTTCAAATTTATTCACATGTAGGACAGATCGCCCTATTCGCCGCGGAGGCGGTGCCCTCATTGCTGTTGTCTCTCACCTTTGATCAGAATTTGTTGATCTAAACTGTTCAGGCAATATTGTGTGCGGATATTTTTGCCTCATATATATTTGCCTAATATTCCGCCTAATTCCAATTTGGAAACTTACATGAGTCATGCTAGAGCTATTAACTCTGTCAATAACATTCTTCGGGACCGTGACTCTTTTTACTCGTGGTCCCTTTTTAGAATCTCGATTTAGCTAATTCCTTCAGCACATCATCATGGTTTCTTGGACACACTGTTTGAAAATTCCTTGTTTCAAATGAACTCTGTAGTCAATCATTGCAATAGATCTAGCCATCTATTCTTGTGTTTAGTAATGATTCCGCTGGTACCTTTATGTCAAGATGCCAACTCTTATGTCTTCCTGAGGATACTTAACATCCAACATTGAAAATATCCCTTTCTGTAAATTGTCCTGTTTCAGACTCCACATCTACTTGTAAGCGTCGATTCTGTTTTCGCAAAATGAACTTTGTCCAACTAAATGCAGTCTTTCTTGGAAAATGTTTTCTCTTTTGTACATTTGCAGTGATATGACTACTGCTATTAACTTTTTCTATGAAGTGATCTACAATATTTTTGATGCCTATGTTCCCTATGACGCTGTATTGAAAGTGTCATATAATCCACCTTGATTTACAAGAAGACTTTCTAATCTGAAGAACATTAAGTCGAGGCTACATAAAAAATTTAAGAGTTCTGGTTCTTCTATTGCATTTGCAAACTTTTGTGTGGCTCGGGTTAATGTTCTTTCATTAAATAACCTTTGTTTTAATAACTATCCCTCACGTTGTAGACAGCAATTGTCACGTGACCCTAAGCAGTTTTATAACTTTGTGAACTCAATGCGCAAGTCTTCTTTATTTCCCTGAACATTATATCTAGTTAACGAACAAGCCCACAGTGATTTGGGTATTGCAGACCTGTTTGCAAAATTCTTTCAATCCACCAATTCCTCTAAATTCTATATTCAAAACCGTTATCCACATCCCAATTCCTATTGTAACCTCATTGTAACTTTTGTAATTAGTGAGGAATGTCTTCTTATAAATTTGAAATAGTTGAACCCCACTAATTCATCCGACCCAAATCAAATACTTAGTTGTCTGCTTGAGCACTGTGTTGAGTCTCTGTGTAAGCCGCTTTTGTAACTTTTCACTTTATCACTTCAGAGCGCATCTGCTTCTACTACCTGGAAGGAATCCTTTATTGTGCCCATACATAAAAATGGGGGCAAAGCTGACATATTCAATTACAGTGATATTACTAAACTTTCTGCAATCCCAAAATTATTTGAAAAAATGCTCACTTTAACCGTATATCACTATTGTATAACTATTATTTCTTAGTGTCAACATGGTTTTATGAAAAAGCGATCTTCAACTACAAACTTGCTTGAGTTTACATCTTTTGTAAATCTTGGTTTTGGGACAAATGTTAAACTGATGTTATTTACACTGACTTCAGTAAAGCGTTTGATTCTGTTAATCATGATCTGCTTGTACATAAACTTGACCTTTTAGGTTTTTTACAACATCTTCTTTATTGGATTGTATCTGATTTGAGAAATAGGGTTCAACGAGTGTTATTTAAGTCCACTCTTCCTGGTCCAGTTCTTATCACTTCCAGAGTCCCTGAAGGAAGCCATTTAGGCCCATTATTGTTTAAATTTGTAATGTGAAAACGGTGGACACATGTCAGAATCTGACGAATCTTTCAGGAATGTAGCAAAATTTTTTGTCACCATTTTTTAATATATCCCGTCATTCAAAAGCAGTAGTAATTTATATATTCTGAAAATATAGGATGTGGTAATTCCTGTAAGAGGAATTTTGTCATTGCGTGCTGTCAAGGGGAGAGGGGCGTTCAAAAAGGTAACAAAAACTGAGAAAATTCCTCTCTTTTTAACCCAGGAAAAAAAATTGTGTTGTATGTATTAAACAAATGAATACTGATAGGTTGATATTTTATGAGTAATTTATAAAAACAATTGATATACATTAATGAAAAATGTTAAAGTTATAATAAAAAGTATTCGACAACATCGTTAGTTTCTTATTAACGAAAAATTTGAAGGTGTTAGAAAATATTTTTTTTTTATAATAATAAGAAAAAATAATCAACAATTTATACAAAAATTGAAGTTATTATTTTGTCTCTTTAATACTGTGTTTCATTTTTTTTTTTATCTCGTCAACATTTTCTATCCACCAAACGGGAGATCGGAATAACACCAAATTTTGCATAGAGGGTTTTTTATTATCATATTAGCATATGGTATAAAAATACAAATTCTAGAACAGCGGATTCTATGCTTGAGGTCGAAAGAACGACTTGCCTTATTTGGCAGATTTTGTTGTTGTTGTGTTCGTTATAGACCAATTAAAAGAATATGAAAGAAAATATCTGGAAAATCCACCGGAAAAGTTGGAAACGTGGACTTTTTGAACACTTTGATAGGCTAGTTTGTTAAGAGTCGGCTTATAATACAAATAAGCAGATAGTGTGAATTCAACGCCAGTCCCCCCGAGTTCGGTTTTTTTTTAAATAAATATTTATTATTAATGCTTAATGACGACACACAGCACGACGAACAATATTAGGGTTGTACAAATAAAACTAATCTAGACATTTTTTTACAACAACAACAACAACATGCAAAAGAACCAGGTTTTGTGTGTATTACAAAAACAAGTCTATGCATTTATTCGAATGTAAGAAGAAAATAAAACGAGAAACACACAGAAGGGCTACGTTGTGTTCGCTGTTGTACTGTATTGTATTTGTGTACAAGAGGAGGACAGACGGCAAACGTAAACACAACAGCAACAACAATGACACACCCCACAGAAACAAAAGCAATAAAGTTAGCGAAGTAGAAAACAATAACTACAACAATGCTGTGTTACTGCTGTGCTGAAAACAAGAACGTTATGCTTGACAGCGAGCTTGAATGCAGCAATAGCATATTTTTTTTGCTAAGCCACCACCAATGTTGGTGATCTATTAATAAAGCTGACATAAATCAAAAGTGCACAATGTTTCTAAAAAAAAGCTGTTAAGATTAATGATAACTAATAACGACTTTTATCAGAAAGTTATTAAATTTCTTAAAGGAACTATTGAGGAATACCATACTTACGAAATGAGAGAGGTTACAGAGCAGTTATAAAAGGGTTACATCACTCAACACACTTGAATTCCATCTATGCAGAATTAGCATTTCTTTCCATTCTGTTACACATATCGCTAATGCTAATAATCGTCTAACGAAAGTGCCAATGGCTATGTTGAAGCCAGCAGCAAATAACAAGTCAATCTTCAAAGTGAGATGTCTTTGCAACGCTGTTGTAACAATTGAGCCTCCTAGAAAATTCGATGGTCTGGTGTAGTGTCATCCTTGTCAGGAGTTCGGTCATACGCAAGTTATGTGAAAGCAATTTATTTAAATTAATTTAAATGAATACGCCACTGTTGCAACGTTACTTTCTTGCTAAACAGAAACACAGACAAAACAGAAACAACGGGTTATAACATACGGTATCCAAATACGGACCGCACTTTCATCGAACATAACGTAGTTGATCAAACATGTTCGATTGATAATCTGGTTATCGATGATGAGGGCAATGATAGAAAGATCAGTAAGAAAGATTCCCTCAGAAGAATACATGTGCTGGGGAAACTTCCTCAAAAATATATAAATAAATAAAATTACAAAACAATCCCACATCCACGTCCGGTATAAAATAAATACCAACTCGATTCTTTCCTTTTTCTTGACCCCCTATAAAACATAATTGATGATATTATCGTACATTGACGATGTATGTATATTATAATATACCAAAAATTATAACGACGAATACTTGATATATGATATACATATAAAATATAGGATACCAATACAATACAAAAATATAACTCGCATCAATTCAGTAACAAGGCATTCAAATGCGTCAAATGCGGACCTTACCATAAATCTGCGGATCGTATTAAGCCATAACCATCATTAAGTAGCCAATCTTATGCTCAAGCTAGAAAAGGTTCTACAACTAACAGCCAGAATTTCAAAAATCATCGGACGTTCTACTCGTAGCAAAAAGTCATTTTAATCACATATTAAATTTCAACATCAGAGGTTACAACCTCATCTTGGAAAATCATCGTAGTGGAAGAGCTCGATGCGGTGGAGCTGATGGTGTGATGAAGTTCAGAGATAGGCGAAGACTACGCAGAGTTTGGCAAATTAGTCGAAACCCGCGTGAAAAGACTATGTTCCAGGAGGCTGAAGATGATCCTTTGTGAACTACATAATAAAGTGATTTGCGATTTCCTCGCAGTAGCAGAACCAGGCAATGTTGACCATAACTTGTGGAGCACAACAAGATTCCTAAAGTGTCCTACTAGAAAACTACCTCCTCTCAAAACTTCAGGTGAATCCTATTGTAGATCCAAAGCAGAAAAAGCAAGGGCCTTCCCTGAGCACTTGGAACTGGAGCTCACACCATTCAGCTCATGCGCCCCTAATGACAATAACTCTACTCTCGACTCTGTTGACCACTCCAGCCTGCCAAATGGATCTCTCTATAAGGGATATTCAGCTTGAGGAAGTGCAAGATGCAGCAACAAACCTCGAGTCAACCAAATTAGCAGGGTATGACGGAATCGGTGCATTAGCAATTAGATCTCTCTTAACCAACATACTTCGGTTACTTACCGCGATCTACAACAGCATCCTGAGACACAGCCATTTCCCTTCCCAGTGAAACTGTGTAGAGACTATCATGATTCCTAAACCCGGTAAGCCTGAAGAACTCCTCGGCTTTTATCGTCCAATCAGTTTGTTGGCGATACTCACGAAAATATTCGAAAAAATATTTTTGTGCAGAGTTCTGCCTATTCTAAAAAAGCGAATGATTCCGGAACATCAATTTGGTTTCTGGCGATGTCATGGCACCCCTGAATAGTGTTACCGAGTTACACAATGTATTTTGAAATTTTTTGAGAATAAGCCTTATTTCACCTCAGTTTTTTTGGACATAAAGCAGTCATTTGATAGAGTTTGACATCATGGTCTACTTTTTAAACTAAAAAGATTTTTACCAGCTGCATATTTTCTTCTTTTTTGTCTTACCTAGAAAATAGAATCTTTTATGTCAAATACATTGACGTGGAGTCTGAGTTATAATACATAAGATCCGGAGTTCCCCAGGGCAGCATACTGACGCCTATCCTATACTCCATATACACATCAGGCTGGCCAATTATAGGGAGTAACAACATATTGCTACATATGTGGATGATACTGCGTTTTCAGCTACACGTAAGCGCTAACAGCTGACTTTTAAAACGAGCAAATGGCTTCTTAAGCACAGTTCAAAACTGTCTCTGCGCAACAAACTCTTACTCTTAGTCAGTTCTGAAGCCTGTATGGAAATATGGAATACAGTTGTGGGCCTCTGCTTCTCACTCTAACATTGAGATACTCCAAAGATTCCAATCAATGTTTCTCCGTCGACTTGTGAATGCACCATGGTATGTCCAAAATACAACCATACATAGAGGCCTCCATGTTCCATGGATAAAAGATGGAATTAGCAGATTCACCAGAAAATAAAGCGTTTTTTTTTAGAAACTTTAAATTAAAATAAAACAAAGAAAAATATTTTTAATATCAATTAAACTGGCTTTATTGGATAGATAATTTTATGACATTAATGTTTAAATATGATTTCGGCCATGTGGTCACCACGGCTGGCGCGTACAAGGCGCAATCTGGAATTCCAATTTTCACACACTTTTCGCAGCATTTGCGGCCGTATTTCGCCAATAACTCTTCGAATGTTGGTTTGCAGGTGTTCAATTGACTCTGGTTTATCGGGGTATGCAAGTGATTTTACATAACCTCGAAGAAAATAATCCAATGGGGTTAAATCACACGATCTTGGTGGCCAATTCACGTTTGTTCTTAAAGAAATTATACGATTTTTAAACTATTAAGTTCTTAATAATGAAAACACGTTGTTCTCTCATGTTGCGATCCTGAACTGAAAAAAAACATCTTTTGTTATTAATTTTTAAATTCACAAAGATTTGCCATAAACAATAAATAAAAAAATATAGTTCAAGAGAAAGTAAAAAAAAAGAAATCAGCCAAGTGTGAGTCGGACTCGCACACGGAGGGTTCCGTACCATCGTACAAGATTTTTTGCTTAAAATATTAAATTATGTGCCAATTTAACAGCCTAAAAGTATACTAAAATTAACAGCTTAAAAGTATACTGCAAAAAAAAAAAAAAAATGTGAAACAAAAGATTAAATTAAAGAACAATGCTTCTAAAAATGTTTATTTTTAGTATTTGTCGTTGTACACTAGACATGTGCAGTCATTCACATTTCCTACAAAACTTGTAATTCATGAATGCATTCAATATTAGTATGTACAACGAAACTAGTATATTGTATATGTTTTGCGATAAGAAACATTGTATATGTATTTGATATATGCAGTCTGAAAGGAAGGGAATGTGTATTGCGCCTTCACATTCAAAAATTTGAATTGAGACAATGAGTATACCAAAAAATATTGTGTTGGCATGAGTATGGTGTTTGAATTTGAATGTAGGGTTAAACTGAGTGAGCGGACGAAAGAAAAAACAACAAAAAATAGAAACAAAGATAAAAATGAGTTGTTTGCAAAATGTAAGTATTGTTGTTGTTGTAGTTAAATTGTTATTGTGATCAGAGAACGTTTTTCTCAGTCAAATGTATGCTTGTCGATAATGGAAGCGAGGCAATATGGGGAATCTATGCGTTTGTGCGGTCGGCTTTGCTGACGTTTCTTTTTGTCTTCTTTCGTAGTTGTTTTATTTCGTTGAGCGTTTGTGGAATGAGGGAGAGCGACGTGAGCGACATGATACAAGAGTACAGGAGTATGCTGTACAATGAAATGCTATGTTCATAATTCAGCCGTACAACATTCACTTACCATTCACATTCTCTATACATACAAACATGTGGATGTATACAACAAACACATTATAAAAACGAAATGCAACATACATTCACATTTACTACAAAAAGATATAGCAAAACATGTATACATGAATCATTCAAAAGCCAATTTGAATTCATCCACGCTCACTACGATTGTACACACAAGTGAATTACACACTCGTTGAAAATTTCAACTCTCTACCCATTACGGTTCATGAGATAGAGCAGGAGACGGACGGACGGACGGACAGCGTAAGCTTAGTAATAGGGTCCCGTTAGCTCCCTATGGGTACGGAACCCTAAAAACAGGCTTTAATAGCAATCCGAATTAAAAAGTAAAAAATAAAATATAGTTTAAAAAACCTAAAAAAACATAAGGATTAGATGAATTGAAAGGACTTCATGATAAGGATGACTTGAATTGAATGAAGGGAATTGCTTACTAATTTAGAAAACATTGTGGTAACTGGAAAAAAGAGTGGTTCCTTAATTCGAGGAATTTTTTATGTTATAATAGATTACACTGGTCTACTTTGGAAAAATGTTTGGAATAATTTTAATTATTTTCTATCTGTTTACCCATGCTGAATACGAGTTGATAAGTAAAAGCCATGTATTAGTTTATGTTGTTACGATACCTGATACAATATTTTCCGAGTTTAATGATTCTACCCTCATTTAATTCGATAATGGTGACATTTACTTAGTTATAGGCAATTTTCATTTAGTAGAATACGGTGTTCTCGAGAACTCAAGCAGAGCACTGTGTTCTGATAACAACAACAGGGAAAATAAAAGAAATTTGTTTTTGTTTAGTATTGAGAACTCCGTGTTTTGCTTGAACACATCCAGAACTCATTTTTAATGCTGGTCACTCTGCGGCAGTGCTGCCAAGTTTTTGGTCATGTTCGACTTTATTTTTCATTCGTGACATTAAACAGCTGATTATCCAAAAAACAATTTGAAGAAAATTTTTTTTTTAATATTAATAAAATAAGTAGCAGGAAATAAAAAAGAAGCTGCAAGAATTATTTGCATACAATGCAAATCGTTCTCAATCGTGTGTTTTTCACACAATTCCCATTTTAATTTCTCACAATTAGCTACAACGTTCTATTTGTATATACATATTGTATAACCAAAGCCAAAAACAGCTGTTCAGAACTCGCAAAGTCGACGGCGAACGGATATCAGAAACACGCTCCAGAACTTGCAGTCTGAGCATGCTATTAATGTTCTCTTCTATCTTACTGAGCGATAAAAGTGTTAAAAGTAAAAAAATTAATTACATTTTATAGCAAAATGTCTCGAAATGTGTGAATAATCCCGAAAATTTTTGTTATATTTGTGGTGAGGCGATATTTAGTAAATAATCGTGTTCTATATCGCCTACAATAAAAAAAAGCCTATTCTTACTACTGTAACGAATCCATAAAAAAACCAGGATAAAAGCTGGGTTCCACATTTTTGCTGTAATTCGTTTGCTACAGGATTGAGAAATTGGCTGAGTGGCAAAAAAACAACATTCTGTTTGGTAGTACCAATGCAGTGGCGAGAATCGACAAATCACAATTACGTGATTAACGCTTTTTAACAATAACATATTTTTTTGTTAATCACTTTATTCTTATTTTAAACTTGGTAAAAATAATTTAATTATGTATGTATTAGGCATGTGCTTCATTACAATCAGTTTTCGCATTTCTCTTTATACCATAAATATGTAGTGATACTTAATGCAAACATTAATCATTTTTAATAGCGAAAGAAAAAGAGAACAATTATTTTAGATACCAATTCTAAACGGTTACTACTTTTAATCATAATTTTGAGTAAGATTATAAAAAGTATCGAGTGCATACTATATGCACTATGAGTAAAAACTGTTGTTTTCTTAGGAAATATTTTTGTGTTATGCGAGCGCTCACCTCACCTCGCTCGCCCAGTAGACAGTAGATAACAACAAAGTTTTTACTCATAGTGCATATAGTATGCACTCGATACTTTTCATAATCTTACCCAAAATTATCGATTAAAAATTCAAGCAATTTCAATCCGTGAAAATGAAAGTACTTTACTAAATTCTTTAAATCGCCCTTGCATTTTTGCTGCAGTCCCGTTATTGTCATTTCCAGTATTAGGGAATTCAGTTCTAAAGGACAGTTTATTAATTCAAAAGATTTGTGTTTGATAGATGAAATAACTATGTGTTCAAAGTATGTATTAAAAAATTATAGATTCATTTTTAAAGAATTTAGCAACCGATCCAATTAAAAAATTAACAGTCTTTATGAAATTCGCAAACGACGCTAATTGAAAATGTCCTTACAAATACTCACACATACGCATTAACTTATTTCTGCATTAACTATTTCATTCTTTACTCTTCCTCGACACGAGGGGTGCACTTCACACTTCGATATGTACGAGTAAATCAGGCTCTTGACAAAGTGTGGATGGATGGTTTGATTCACACGGCGAAGCTGGTCCTCCCAAAATTGCAATATTTACTGCTGCAGTCATACCTCTGCGGCCGTATATTTTATGTAGCAGTAAAAGATACGAAATCCATTAACCGTAATATTGGAGCTGGTGTTCCGCAGGGCAGTGTTAGAGGACCAGTTCTGTTCACCTTGTACTCTGCGGATATGCCCACTCCTGCTAGCAATAGCTGGTTATTGACGAAAATGTCAACTCTCACAAGTAGGATGTGCCAAATGGAATCAAACACTTTAAAGCTTCTGTTATTAATTCAGGGTATTCTGATTTTTCTTTTTAACTAAAAGGTATCTAAATTGACGGTATATAATTCCAGCTGTTTTTCTTGTAGGTTCGTTGCCAAACTTGCCTCATCTAAAAATGCATTTAAAAAAGCACCTTTGCCCAGTGTTTTCTGATAGTTCATTCAACGAGAAATATTGACATAATCATCTTTCAAATTCTCCAAGACCATTTCCATACCAGGTACATATGCTTTAATGTTTATCACAGACCCCACTTCTTTAATAAAAGGCTGAATTGAATCGAAGTATTTTTTCCTTAGCGGTAATGACACTTTCATCCCGTTCTTGAAGGCTTTTATTCAAGGCATTTCAAGGTATTTAAATGGTTGAATAAATCAGAAAAAAAGCCTGTTTAAAAAACTATCCGATTCACAAATGATTTTGGAATATTCCGACCTCGCTTGCTGTATGTACACCAGCCTGAAGTTCAAAAACTCTTGTCAGTACTTTTCCTTTTGATAACCACCTAACCTCTGTGTGGTAAAGTAAATATTGGTGGAATGAACCCATATCTTCAAAAATGATTCGAAATAATCGTGTCTGTAACGATTTTCCTATAATAGAATTTACTACTCTTATAATTACATTGAGAAACTCATAGTAATCCTGTGGCAAGGTTTTGGCCGCAAGATCTTGGCGATGAAGAAAGCAATGCACTCAACAAGCATTTGGCAGTAGTTCTTTTTGTCTGGTAATAAATCCTCTTTTCGAACCAGTCATGGTTTTTGCTCCGTCACTACAAATAGCTATGAATTTCTTCCCCCAATCGACATTGAAGTCTTGTGTAGCTTCAAGAAACATGTAGCACTGACCTGTTGCATTTGTGTGAAGAGCTTCTTCCATCAATCTCTCATTGGATTCAAAACGCACAAAAGATACAAACTGCGCAAACCCGCAATATCCGTATATTCATCAGGATACAAAAGTACTTTCTTTTATTTTTTCTATGACTTGAACACGGACGTCAGTCGCCATAGCACTTTGCCTGCGTTGCATGCTATTGTCAGACAGAGGTAGACTTTTGAGCTTTTTAACTTCTTGTTTTCCAAACATAATTTCTGTTATATCTAAAGTCACTGGTAAAATTAAATTTTTGGCAGTAGTATGAAGTTTTTCTGCTTTAGCCACATGAAAAGCTACTCGATAAGTAGCTAGCAACGCTTTTTCATTTAGATTGGACATAAGTATGTACTACACCAGTTTTTTTAAGTTGAAGGACCTTCAATTTTCTCTCAAAAAAATCCAACCCTTTTTTTAATTTTTTCATGTTTTGTGTTGAGGTGGTGCACAAGTTTTGGTGGCTTCATGCTTTCACTTGATACAGTTTCGAAGCAAATAGCGCACTGTGGTTTATTTTTAATCACACTGAATTTTAAATAGTTGTCGTTATATTGACGTTTTTTCTTTGGTTTAGTCTCACTACTCTCACAAGCGCTAATACTAGAAGTTGACGGTTCTGTTGATTTTTTTAGAAATTTATCCATTTCCAATAATTATAACACGTCAATTCAACAAATTCAAATAAAGTGCTCAAAATAAGTAAATACTTAGGTTAAACAGCTTTTACGTTTTTTTTAAATTTCGTTCCTCTCATATTTCGTTCGCAATGTGCTCTCGCGATGAGCAAAGGAACTTGTAAAAGTACCGCTAGGTTGTCCCGTAAACGAAATAAGTAAATATGACAGATTAGTTTCTTTTAATTTCTTCCCGACAATTGCCATTTATTTCCTTGTTTACAAATAAAAAACAGCTGATGGAAATACGCTGACTTAAAACAGTGAACAATTTTTATGATGGATTTTTAATCAGCATAATCACTACTACTTGTTTTGTGTGAACGGTTGGCAGTCACTATGACAGTCAAGTGACCGGCTGTGACGCCATTATTGATAACTGTGACAGGAAAATAGAAGTTTTTTTTTTGTTCGCCAAGGAGGTGTAGACCGACCGATGCACGATTCACCGGACAAACAGTCCTATATGGTGCCTGAGTACTAAAACCATCCCCGGACTACACTGCCTCTTTTTTTCAACCATGGTGGAACTAACAATTGAGGTAATACAGGGTGCGCAATAGAACGTGCATTTATAATAATAGGCTAAAAAAATAAATACAAAAGGTATAGTTGAAATAAAAGATAGGATGATTAGGTACTTAAATGTAGTTTATTTTTTAAAAATAACATCATCTAAATGACGGTCCTCTCGAAGACGGCACTCCTCTAAACGCGATCGCAGACTTGTGAAAACTCTTGTCAATGAATCTGGGATGATTGCTGCTATTTCTCCACGGATATTTTCCTTTAGTTGACTGATGTTCCTCGGATTGTTCATGTAGACTTTATGTTTTATTCTCGTTGTTCCAATAATGACAATTTTTTCGGTTTACGAACCCATTCAAATGGAAATGAGCCTCGTCAGAAAAAAGGATGTTGTCAAAAGTGGAAAATCGAGTAAGCATTTCTTCAGCTAATGCCAACCTTGTTCCGAAGTCGGACTCTTTTAATTCCTGTGTTAACTGGAGCTTATAAGGATGCAGTTTAAGATCCAACTTCAAAATTCGCTGTAAACTTCGTCGCGAAAAAAGATGACGCAATATGCACGTTCTATTGCGCTACCCTGTACTTCACCGGGGAGAGCTGGTTAGACCACACTTCGTATAATACTGGCGATAATGATGCAAGCGGTGTTCCAGGCATCCTCGTTTCTCAGCATGTACATAACAACGCCATTGGGTGAAAGGACCTCACCCATTTCTGACGTTATTGTGTCTCTCTGTTGTAAAAACTGGGTGCAATCCATAAGAACGTGACGGGCATTTTCCACTTTGTTTGTGCAGTAACGACAAAGTGGATCATCCACATGCCTGAATTTGTGCAGGCACTCATGAAAGCATCCGTGCCCCGATAAGAATTGCGTCAAATGGTAGTTGAGCGTACCATACTTGCGAGAAACCCAATCACTGATGTTCGGTATAAGCTCGAACGTCCAAGGTCCCTTTGTCGAGCTTTGCCATTGCTGCTGCCACAAGTCCGTTTGTGAGACTGCCTGGACATTTACAGGAACCTCCACGCATCTTAGTGCATATATTGCCACTAGTTCGTTGGCTTCAATATCGACCGGTTTGCAGTTTGCAGGAATGCTTTTTGCACCATCTGACACGGCTCTGAACACACAGCATACCCTGATGGAAGACGATACACGGAAGCTTTCATTTATGATCTATAGCTAGTTGCACTGGCCAGTTGTCTAGGCCCGCCCATATTCAGTATGAGCCTCGCCAGGGCTACCCGGGTATTGGATGCTTTCTTGCTTGTGAACTTTGGTCCCTAAAGTCTAGTATGACCCTAAGATATTTAATGCACGGTGTTGACATTAAGTCTTGTGACCCGACACGTTGGCCTAGTGATTCCAACTTCTTCCTGCTGCTTATTAGTACCACGTCCGTCTTATGATCTGCCAGTTCTAGACCAGTCTGGTGTAACCAACTGCTTATAATAGCAATTGAGCAGTTACATTTTTCCCGTAGTTCAGGGAGTGTTTTTGCGACCGCCACTACTGCTATATCGTCGTGAGAGCCAACCACATACACTCCATCCGGCACTAGCACTTTGAAAACCCCGTCATACATGATGTTCCAGAGGATCGGACCAAGCACTGATTTCTCCGTATTCTGCATCGAACCCAGCCCACTCGTATGTGCCCCGCATCTAGTAATTTCCGTGCCTCTGCGGCAGGTAACTCAATAATGGCATTTTGAGTACCGAGTCTTGTCCCGCGCATGGCCTTAATAGCTGATATCTCTATGCCACGCAAATCTGGGATTTTCGAATGTATTGCTTCTACCACATGCTCTGGAGTAGTTACCTCATCCAGATCCCAGCATTCCATAGTTTTATGTTGGCAGAGAGTTTTCACGCCTGCTTTTTCCTCCTTGGTTATGACCTTTTCATACCGCTTTGCATTGTTGCTGCTTCCACCTTTAAGCTCCAGTAGAAGTTCACCTTTCCGCGTTTTCCTCTTTTTATTCACATTTGAATCAAACTCCTGTAGCTCTGGTCGCTGTTTAATCAGCCTTACCATGTCAGCGTAGGCTGCCTCACTCTTCTTAGAGGTAATTGTAGCACCCGGTCGTATACGCTGTCGTTTCTCCGTGCCATTTCCCTTCTCCTTTTTCCGTCTCAATTCCTTCCACTCATTATCAGGTTTGGTGTTTCCTGATACAGGGGGTTGGATGAGTGCGGATGGCGCAGGCAGCTCACGGCTTGGAATTGCCTTTGATAGCTCCAGTTGATCCTTTGGTTTCTACACGACTGGTTTCGCCTGCTGTACGATTATTGACCCATGTTTGTTAGGTGCGTTACCAGATTGAGCTTCTTCATCTCCTGCTCTAATTGGTAGAACCAGCTTCCCATGAAACTTCACCAAAGAAGTGGCTTTCATATATGAGTTCACATTTCGTTTCGTCTCCATTAAGTATGTTAGCTCTTTGAACTTAACGTCCAGCTCCTCTGGGATATCTGCTTTGTTATCAGGTAAAACATTTCCCTCTGAACATCTATCCAATGCATGCCTTTTAGAGGGGATCCTCTTAACCTGCGGAGGTTTGGCTGGCTCCTGTGCTAGCGCTGTAGCTTTATCCGCCTCCATAGCACCTGTGACCATTACAACAGGACACACTGTTGATCCCAACTTAAACGGTGAGGGTGCTTCCTTGTCACACGTTTCCTCCCACCACGAAAATGTTTGTGGGGTGGGGGACCTTCGTTGCGGTGAACGGATAATTTTTCCAATTCTCTTAAAAGCCCTTTCCTCGACATCTCTTTGCTGCATAGTGTTCACTTTTTTTATTTCATCCATCTCGTAGTTCAAATTTTAAATTTTAAAAGAAATTCAAAATTTTAACGAGTTTTGAATTCAAATGAAAAATTTTCCGCACCCTGGCAGCACTGTGAAGTTATGACTTTGCAGCCCTGGCAACACTGATCACCTGACCATCTGTGGAATTATGCCCTTCCAGCCCTGGCAAATTATTGCATTTGTGCAAGTGTTTGAATGAGTGCTTGTGAATTTAAAAAAGGCAAAAATATGAACAAATACCAACAAATTAAAAAAAATCCGTATATTTGGCAACCAGCACTAGTTTTGCTTGTCTGGAATATTTGCTTCGAAGTTTTCGATTTGTAATATAGTGGATGAGACATGTGAAACTTTGTATGTAGGATTGAAAGATTACCATTTACAGGTGAGTAGTTTATTCAAACATGTCTTCCACAGTCGTCGCCTCGCCTCCAGTTTTGGTTATGTCCACCGGCCTAAAACATTTTTGTATATCAGCGTTTCTTAAAGAGTGGGTCGCGACCTGACACCGGGTCGCGAAAAAAATTGTTAAAACTTTAAAAAAAATATTTTTACATATTATTTCGTGACTTCGAAAAGTTCCCATCACAGCGTGGCAATAATAAAATAACTCAATGCTGTTCTGTCGCTGTGATATTGTGGTAATCGTATCAATAGGAACAGCAAAGCAAAACAAATCAGATCACTTCTTCTGTGAATATTGTGTTATTTGGAGTGAATTTACGAGCAAAGCTAAACATTTTAATCAAGAAGATACTTCGTCTGAATCTCCTAAAGCAGATATACAGCGCCAAAACAAGAAACGTAAAGCTAATTGGACTCGCAAATATTTTGACGAATATTCACGGTTTGGGTTCATTGCTGGCTGTCAAAATAATTTATATATGTATTATTTGCAATGATCAACTTTTAACTGAAAGTATAAAACCGTCAAAGTGGAAACGCCATTTAGACAGACTTCATTCTGAGTACTCTGATAAGCCAATTAAGAGAAATATTTTTGTTTTGTAAAAGGCTACCGACAAGAATGATATCAGATGAGATTTTTAAGCTCATCAACGATTTTGTCACTGGTTACGGAATTGATTGAATGAAATGTGTTGGTCTAAGTAGAAACGGAGCACGTGCAATGGCAGGCTTGGTGTGTTTAATTTAATTTGTGCGACATACGTAGGGGAACCCAAAAAAAAAAAAATGGAATTTCGTCATAACTTCTTTATTTCTTAATATTTTAACACCAAATTTTGATCACCTTCAAAGTATTCTCCATTGACCACACGCACTTCTCCAAACGATTCTTCCATTGATCAAAACAGTTTTTAAATTCACTCATCGGGATGTCCTTTAAGCCTTCCAGCGATTTTTGTTTCACCTCCTCCACAGTGGCAAAACGCTTTCCTTTCATATTGAAATTAAATTTGAATTTAAATTTGGAAGGGTTTGGAATAAATATGTTCAAAGTATTTCATTTGATAATTAAAAAAATTACTTTGTGGAAACGACATTCAAAATTTCAATTCAAAAACATCTTTCGGAGCTAGTCAATAGTTTTGAAGCTTACTTTCCAGAAATTCTTACAAATAATATGCTGCTTAAGAATCATTAGGAAATTGAAAAAGACGAAATGTTTAATCTTATTGATAATATAATCCAAATTTCATGCGACACCGACCTGAAAAAAGTGTTTGAAACTGTACCACTGTTTAATTTTTGGTTGCGCTGTCAAAAGGAGTATCTAAGCTTAAGCGAAAAAGCGATACAATTTCTAATGTCTTTTGTTATCACCTAAACGTGTGAATCTGCGTTCTCAGGCTTGGTGTACTTAAAAGATATTTATCGAAACAGATTGGATGTCGAACCTAATTTGAGAATAAAATTAACATCATTACCTCCTAATTTGAAATAGTTATTTGATGAACAACATCATCCTTCGCACTAAAGACAAAATATGTGGAAACCAAAGTTTCAAATGAATGTAATTGTTAATTTTTTAATTACTTACAATATATTTTTATTACAACTTCTCTTGCTTAAACATTCCTTTACTCGAATCTAAGATGAAGCTTAAAAGTTCCGATAAGCGCCGTAATAATTTCCTTCTTCTCCCATTTCGTTATCTCTTTCCTTATGCTCACTGTGTTCAATGATTTCTGAAGGAGCTGTAAATATCATCCACAAAGATTACATTCACTGTGACTGTTATTTTCTTTTTTTTGCTTTGATCTCCTCTAACATCCTTTCCACGTTGAAAGACTATACTTTCAAAGAAGATGTGGTCGCTGGTAATCCATTGGAAGCGGTGCAAGTTTGTGTATTGGGCGTCTGCTTATGCATATTCTTGTTCTAACATCAGCGACCCGTACCTTGCCATCATTTTCAACGATTGATGACATCACTCGACCCAAGATCCACTGTTTGGGTGGCGTGTTGTCCTCTTGGATAATGACAAGCTGTCCAACAGTGAGTGTCTACTTGGAGCGTTGTTGTAAAGTATTGATAAAGTCACGTTGCCAAAGTGGCCAAAACTGTTGTTTAAGGCACGTCACCCGTCATTCTTTGGAGCAAGTGGTCTTGTATTCAGAATCGCCTCAACTTTGATGAAAACAGTTTGCAGAATGACAGATTTGCTTCGGATATATTTTTTAAGACCAATGTTTTCGATGTCTTCGCAAAGATCTTCAAAATGTGGTGCTCTAGGGGGAATAAAGCAGAATTCTAAGCTTTTACAGTTGTTGTATAAATGTATGTTATCGACAGTCGACTAGTCAAACATTTGTGATTTGAATGAAGCCGCACCCACAAAATTTGTAGCATTATCGGAAAGTATTTTTTGTGGAATGCTCCGGCGACTGACAAAATCTGCGAAGACCAAGAAGAAACGCATTTGTCCAATTCGATCTGTTCTGATTTGGAGGGGCATAAGTCTTATACGCTTGTCTGCCTCATATGTTATATGATGTATAAAACGGTCCGCAAAAATCTACTCCTGTAACCAAAAATGGTCGCACGCTGCGTAACCGATCTGCTGGAAGTTGACCCATAATTTGCTGCATAAGGCAAGGTTTGTAATGAAAGCAATGGGTGTATCCGCGCACAATCTTGCGAATGATTTCTCTTGCGTTAATGATCCAAAACATCTCGTTCAACATGGACAGCAATATCTTCGCTCCTGCATGCAAGTTGCTTCTATGCAGAAATTTGATATACATCCTGGTGAAGTAATGGTCTTTAGGTAGCAAAGCTTCAAATTTAGCGTCAGATGGAATTTCAGTATTTGCAAACCGATCGCCGACTCTGAGCACATACACCACTGCTGTTCACAATTGCATTTCTTGCAAAAATGGAGTAAACCGTTGGAAGTTGGCCAGCAATATTTTATTTGCTGTAAGCAGTGCCACTTCTTTCGAATATTATAAATTAAAAATTATTACTTACTTTTTTAGAGCTATACCGACAAAACAAAAACCTTCAGCTCGATAGCTATTAAAAATAAATTAAATTTATGAGATATTTACATGTAATTAAAATTAAACTTATTACATATTTTTTTTTTTAAACTTGTTATATTTTGTAGTACAAATTATTTTTGAGGAATGCTATTGTTTGTTTAATGTTTGTTTAATGTTTGTTTAATGTTGCTAAAAGACCTTAATTTCTTGTAATGATGAATAGTTAAGGAATTGGGATCTGTGTTGTTGAAATAAGCGACAATTTGAAAGGATGCGGGTTATGGTTAGGATTGTATTGCAGTTGGTGCAGGTTGGTGGCGGAGTTTTATTTATTTTAAAGCTGTGAGTTAGGTTTGTGTGACCCAGTCTTAGTCTCAATAGTTTTATTGTGTCGGAACGTGATATGTTAATAACTGTGAAACTGTTTGTTATTGTTTCATTGGGGTGAGGTGTTGTTCCATATTGTACCTCTGTATTTATTAATGTGGTAATGAGTCACGTATTTACTGATATCTGTAACGCTTAGATTATTTGTTATGGTAAGAGGGAACTTGTACGCATTGTTGGCAGTTTCATCTGCTTTTTCGTTTCATGTTATATTGCAATGTCCGGGGACCCATACCAGTAATATTTTATTATTTTTGGCTAATATTTTCCTGATAGATGAAGCATAATAATTTTGACTATTAATGTTTCCTATTGCTTGTAATGAAGCGAGAGAGTCTGTGCAGATGGTGAATTTTCCGCGTTGTTTGAATGCGTAGGAGCATGCTATGAATATAGCCGAAGTTTCAGCTGTGAAGACTGGTAAAAAAAGGGGGTAAAACTGAGATGTTATCACTTCTGTTTCGCTTGTAACACTGAATGATACTCCGTCAGTAGTGTGCGATTAGGCATAGATTTCTTGATTTCTTTGAACTTCTGCTGGTAGTTTTCTTCTTTCAGAGAGTTGTGGAGGGATGTGTCAGTTATAATTTTCAGAGGCCTAGGTGGTATGTTTACTTTTTTGGTTCTGATAGGTGCTATTTTAAATTTTAATTTGTTACATATTTCTACAGTTTCTTGAAGGGAGGATAGTAGTTTCGGTTGTCTCTTTGAATTAATAAATTTTTTTGTATATTTGTTCAATGGTGGAGTGTTTGGAGAACAGTATAACTTTGATTTTTTTGAGTTTTGCTTGAGTCGTTCTGTTTTCGATAGGTAGTATGTTTGCTTCGAATAGAAGGTTATTAATTGGTGTGGAACGAAAGGATACAAAAGCTTACCTTATTGCCGAGTGGTATATAGTTTTGAGTTTGTTAAGAGTTGATTTGGGTGTTTTTCCATATAAATGTAATCCATAGTCAATTTTTGACATTAGTGTAGCTTTTATTAAGTGTATGATAGTGTGGGTGTTGCAACTGAATTTTTTGTTGGCGAGGCATTTGACAAGGTTAAGTCTTTTGGACAGTTGTAACATGATATTTTCGATGTGTTGTCCCATATTTTTTATCTATAATGATCCCAAATATTTTTAGTGAGTTAATATTGTGCAGTGTAAAGTTTGTTGATTGAGTAACGAAGCTGCAGTTTGTCTTGCGACAAATATGCAGGTGCTTACATTTATCTACAGAGAGTAATGCGCCAGAATAGCAGCACCATTGTTTGATATCTGCAAATAATGGATCAATATTCAATGTGCTTTGTTGTTTACTATTGTGTAGTCATCGGCGTATGCAATAAAGTCAAATGTTCTGAGCTTAGTTATAATTTTGTTGAGTTTGTTGTAGCCAATTGTAAACAGTATAACAGACAAGGGGGATCCCTGTGGTATCCCATTTTTTAAGGGTTGCGTGGAGGAATATATGTTGTTAATTTGCACAGTTATTTTTCGGTTGGTGAGAAAATTTATAATAAATTTGGCAATTTTTGGTCCAATTTTCCATTCAATCAGCTTATTGAGGATAGTATGGATGTCCACCCTATCGAAAGCTTTGGCAAAGTCTAAAGATATGACAGAGATGTGATTTTTCCTTGAAAGGGCAGAGGTTGCAGCATGACTAGAGAATCAGATGCCTGCTATTTATAGCATTTTATCCAATATTTTTGAGATGCATGGTTTTAGAGAAATAGGTACGAGTAGATGGAAGTGTTGTCTGCGTTTGGTTTTGGTATGGGTATGGTGCTGATTTTAAACTATTGGGGTCATATGACTGCTGAAGATGTTACGAAAAAGGTTTAGGAATCGTTGTAGTAGATTGGGTGGTAGGTTTTTTAGCATTGGATAGCTAATTCTATCTCGTCCAGATGTTTTCCCCTTTAATTGGTTAAGTGCAGTTTTAAGTTCTGTCATCGTTGTGTCTTTTTCTAGATGTAATGCCTCATGGGAAGGGTTATATGTAGGATGGCTTATATTTGATTTGTTGTGTCGGAAAGTTGGGTGGAAATTTTCGTCTTGCGCAGCGTTTGACCAATTGGTACATAGCGTATTGACTATATCTTCTATGTTAAAAAGATTTTGTGTAGGGTTATTTGGATTGGTAAGGCAGTGAATGTTATGCCGAGTTTTTAATCCACAAAAACGATTTATATTTGACCATATTTTCGATATACAGGAATTTGTGTTTATTTCAGCGGTAAATTTTTGTGTTGCTATTGGTTTTCTAATTTTTATTTCACGCTTTAATTTTGCATTTGCTTTTTTGTAAGTTAGAATGCTATTAGTTTCTTTTTAGGATGAGCCATGCAGCGTTTTTATCTTCTTTAAGTTTTTGTAGGGTTTGGTCCCACCAAGGGACGTTTTTGTGTGGGTGAGTTGGGTGGAGTTGTGGGATAGCTTGGGTTGCTCCCTGAATAATTATTTTAACTATATTGACTGTTTCTTTGTTTATGTTTGTACTATGTGGTATATTAAAGGAGAATCTTGTTGTTAGTTCCTGAAATAGGGGCCAATTGGCTTTATTTAAGTTAAATTTGGATTTGTGGATTGGGTAATGGTCGCTGCCGTATAGAAAATTGTCTGTTTTCCATTTAAAGTGTAATGCTAGGTGTAGTGACGCAAGGGAAAGGTCTATGTGCGTGAAAGTATGGTGTGTACTGAAGTGAGTTGCGGAACCGTTATTAAGTGTTGTCAGCGAAGCTTGGTTTATAAATTTTAACAAATATTACCTCTGGTGTTATTAGATTGAGAACCCCAGCTTCTATGCCAGCTGTTGAAATCTCCTGTTATGAGTGTGGGTGCTGTTAGGTTATTATATGTGTTTCTTATGTTTCCTAGATTAAAGGGTTTGTTAGGGGCTATATATGATGAGTCTATTGTGAACTTAATTCTGGAGTGTACTGTTACTGCTATTGTATCTAAATGTAATGTATTTAAAGTTAGTTCTTGTTGTTGGATAGAGTTGTGGATTAAGAGTGACACCCCTCCATAACTGTTTGTAGCTGTGTTTTTATGGTAGAGTGTGTAGTTGATTGGGATAGGTATGTTTTATGTGACATGAAGGTGTGTTTCTTGTAAAGATAATATTTTAGGATTGTTGTATTTTATTAAAATTTGCAACTGACTATGATCTTTCAGAGAGATGGATAGTTATTGGATTTGAGTTGATTAGTTGTTGTTGGTAATTGTTAGAAAAAATTATTTGTATTGATTGTTTTTCTTTTTCAATTTCTTCTTTTGTTACATAGTTTTGTTTTGTGTTTGAGTGATTGTTCGTTATGTTGTTTGTGATGTTTGTTGTTCCAATTTCCATTGGAGTATATTGTGTTTGTTATTTTGTTACATATTTTTGTTTAGAATTTTAGTAATTTTTTGTTATGTTGCTTGTTGTTGCAATTTCCACTGGTGTAGGTTGTTGTTTTGTTACATATTTTTGATAAAGCTAAACATTTATCTTCGACTCGAAACCGGAGCGCAGTTATATTCATGTGTACAGAGATTATTGATCGGAAAATAGGGCATTGAAAAGTTGGATCAAGTAAACCATGAACGTCTTCACTTCTTCCTTAGGCAAATTTTATATTAGTCAAATACAATATTTTACCGAAATTTACCGACATACGCCTCCAAGATTGAATACAGCAATATATGCTCGCAATGTGTCCATCAATATATCTCCATTTGTTAACAAATTAGAATTTTCGATGATAGTTCTTTCTATTAGAGGAATAAAAACAAAATGGCTGCATCTGTATACTGCAAATCGAGTTGGTTCTGCTTGTGTTGAGACAAAACTCTCACCCACAGTTCCAATGGGTTATGGAAATGAAGTGGTACTCCATACTATTTTGTTTTTGGCAATAAGCAAGGGATCAAACGAGCTAACTACAGGCACGTCTGGTTCCTTTTCTGTTTCAAAATGACTTGATTCGCTATTTTCTGAATTATAATCAATGTAAAATTTCCGAACGTCTTTATAGTAAAATACAAATAGGGGAATCAAAAATCAATTTTTTTTAGATCTGTGTTGTGTTTTCGAGAAAGGATAAGACATTCCATATTTCACGTTTTACAGTATTAAATAAATAATTCGTAAATTATTTTAATGTTACAGCAGGGTTAAAAAATCTTATTTAACTTGCTAAGGATGTTAGTTTGTTAGCAAAATCTTGCAAACTAAAATAAAACCAATTCTTGACATACGATTGAACTCAAATTTTGTATACACATTTAGTTCTGGTGACGATACAATATGCAAGAAATGTTTATTTCTATTGATTCAATTAGTGTGTCCATCTGTCTGTATATATGGAAACTCGTCCCTCAGTCATTACATCGCAACCTCTCGAAGTGTGCGTTTGTCGTATAAACAAAATTGCTACACTTGTCGTTTCTAGTAAATCGCGCGTTATCAATCGACTTTAAATTTCAAAGCCACATTACCCTCAATAATATTCTATCTGAGGCCGAATAAGCAGCTTCTACCTATAAGTCTGGCGCTCCTGGCGCACTAGACAGACAAAAGATGCCTCTTTTAATTACTTCAGACCCCTCCAAACTTTCGACAACGATGAAGACAGTAATACTGACGCTGTAAGCGATGTTGACCAACCTGCATCAACAAGCGCAATATCGCCGCCACCAATCACCGTTCTTAAAAAAACCTCAAAGGCTGTTCATGACTTAGTGAAGGCAGCTTTGATATCAAAATACTGTATTAATTATTATCCATTGGAATAAAAGTTTTCCTGAACTCTTCTATGGATTTCAACTTAATGTGCCAAGCCCTGAATAAAAATAAAAAAAAAATTTACACCCACGAAACACGGCAAACAAGGCCCTACAAGGCTGTTCTCTCTGGGCTAGATAAAATGCGCAACGTCGAAATTAAAGAGTTGCTTACAGCCCGCGGCCTTAAGTGCAGCGATGTAAAAAGTATAACTGTGAGCTCTTTGGGCATGGATCTAGCAATTGCAGTATCGAAACATCATGCTCTTACTGTGCTGGTCCGCACAAGTCTTCGCTATGCACAAGTAAGGACACTTTTCGCTGTGCCAACTGATTCCGCATGCCCCTGTCGTGCTTCTTACCTGTCGATGCTAAAAAGGAGAAATCAAAAAGGAAAACGTAGCATCCAAAATAATGATAATGTTAATGACATCAGTAAAAGAACCAACGGCATTCACAAGTACCTCTCCCGTTGTCAACCAGCAGCTGTAAACGGACCGTAGGTAAATAATTCGTCAAACTCGCAAATAAACAACAACTTTCCAAGTTATAAGCATGCTTTTATCTGCAACAACAACTACCATACGACGCAGTCAACATCACCTGAACTGTTTTCGATAGCCGAAATCGACTCACTCTTAAATTAATTACTTGAGAAGCTGAGCTGCTGCACAAACAAAAGAGAGCAGTTCAATACTATTACTCAGTTGGCTATTAAATATGTTTACTCTGACAAATAGTTTAAGAGATCATTACAATCTCATGGCATGAAATTCGCGTGCCGTACTAAACAAAAGATTAGAACTTTTGCATTTGTTAATAACAAATCAATATCTAACCTGCCTCTTATGCGAGACATGGCTATCCCCAAATGACAGATTCGCTCTTCCTGGCTTTTCCATATATAGGAAAGACCGGTGTAACTCTAGAGGGGTGCAGTAGCTATCATAATTAGAAGTGATATTAAACGCAAACAGATCACAGAAATTAGTACTCATTTAATTGAAAACGACGGTATTGACATCAATATAAATGCAGATCAGTCTCTTAAAATTTTCGCTGTTTATTTCCCCGGCTCTTCCGCTAAATGTTTAACGAATTCTTGTTGCCTAAATGCCTAAGCACAAAAAAGAATTGCTTAGATCAGATTTATTAAAGTTCCACCGCATCATAGATAGTTATTTAGTTGGTGGTGATCTAAACTGCCGTAGCCGACAATGGAATTGCATTAGAGCTAATTTCTGGGGCAACACTTTAAATGAGCTCTCTATGCTAGGTAAATTTTTTATAATACACCCTATGGATCCCACTTATATTTCATCATGTTACAAAGTTAAACCTTCTACCCTTGATCTTTTTATAACAAGCACTCCTCATCTGCTCTCGTAACCAATAGTTCATAATGACCTTTCATCCGATCATTTACCTATTATAAGTAACATCAGATCCACCATAAACACTTCTTGTAAGCAAACTCTACAGTATTCTAAAGCTAACTGGGAGACTTATAAGCGTTTCCTCAACCATCGCTTCCAAAACATAGCAGAATTCAATTCTAATACCACATCCACTGTTAACGAAATAGATGCCATAATTGA
The DNA here is from genome assembly GCA_035041805.1 of Amiota mariae. Taxonomy (NCBI): domain Eukaryota; kingdom Metazoa; phylum Arthropoda; class Insecta; order Diptera; family Drosophilidae; genus Amiota; species Amiota mariae. The sequence goes on from JAWNKV010000146.1 coordinate 104,200, forward strand.
TGTTTTGACATCTTGCGTAAATGGTGCAATCGATCAAGCCATACCCAAAAAAGTTAAAAATTTTCAACTTCGACTAAAAATTCCTAATAACATATTAGAGCTTATAAAAATAAGGAACATTACGCAGAGGCGCTGGATCAGAACTAGGAAACCTATTTTTAAAGCCAGATTAAATCATTTCAATCGTCTTATAAAAAGGCACTTGTTTTAATTAAATAATGCAAATTGGAATAATAAACTCTCCCACTTAGATTCAAACAGTAAGCCGTTTTGGAAAATAACCAAAATACTTAAAAACAAAAAACAATTTATTCCTAGTTTCCGCTACAATAACCAAGTTTTCAATACTAGGGAAGAAAAAGTCAATGTTTTAAGTAATGTCTTCAAAGAAAAGCATCATTTAACTGAATTGCTCTCAGATGGAGATACCACTGAGCTGGTAAATAGCTCTTACAACATGCTTGACAATTATATAATATCAGTAGAGCTGCCAGTTGTTAATATCAAACAAGTGGTTCGACTTAAATGGTTCCACTCAAATGGAAAAAAGCTAATATTGTAGCTATCCCCAAGCCTGGAAAACCTGCTGACTGTCCAGAAAACTTTCGACCAATCAGCCTCTAGTGCGGCTTCTCTAAAATCTTTGAGCGAATTTTAAAATCAAGATTAAATTCGTACAACGATGGAAATAATGTTCTTCCATCAGTTCAATATGGCTTTTGAGCTAACTACAGCGCGTGCACCCTCTCAACAAGCTTAAACTATGATGTTCCCACCTTTGATCACTGCAATACTTTAATATTTGCTGATGACACAGCCCTTTATTGTTCTGGCAAAGACTATTCCGAGGTCAAAATGATCCTCGAAGAATCTTTACATACTTTCGCAACATACTTTCATAAGTGGAAGATAACACTTAATGCGCACAAAACAAACGCAATTTACTTCACCTGAAGAAGAAAATCCTGCTACTTGCCAAACTCGAACTTGCAGGTTGGTACCCAATCTATAGTATGGGCAAATATCTCGGATTATATATAGATAACAGACTAACATACAGCTTGCATATTAGCAAAACAATACATAAAGTCAATCGAACAATTAGAATATTATATCCTTTCATAAACAGGAAGTCACTTCTCTCTATAAAAAATAAACTTTTGTTAGTAAAAATGATATTTATTCCAATTATGCTATATGGTTCGGAAGTTCGGAGGGGTGATTGTGCAGCTTCTCACCGCCGCAAATTACAAAGAACTCAAAATAAATTATTAAAACTGATTTTTAACTTACCCTTTTTCTACTCTACCTATCTTCTTCATGTAAAGGCAGATATCTGCTTGATTGATGCTAAAATCTCTCAATCTAAAAATAATTTTAATATAAGAAATAAAATGATACACCTTTCCAGTGTTGAACCGTACAAGTCTTAAGTATCGATCCTTAGTTTCTAGTCTTAGTTGTTAAGTTATTTTTTATAAAAAATTATAAAATATAAGGTTTTTCTCCCATTTTCCTTATAATCGTAAGATATTTTTGTAAAACCATTGTAATTTATAATCTGTTTTTTCTTAGTAGTAAAGTTATTATCATAGCTAGAACTCTATAAATTTGTAAACTGTATGCATACTAAAATATGGATTCATGGGTTAAATAAAATAAATAAATAAATAGTCCCTCAGTTTTCAAATTCAAAAGTAAGGATATAAATCAAAAAATTTCAAGAGTGTATTGCCAAAGACTACAATACAGTTCGCTCTCAAAATTGTTGCTGATATTGTTGTTCATGCAAAACCATACCCAAAAATTTTCGTTCGTTCTAGAAAATAAAAGCAGCTTGAGTGTTCAGTTCCCTTCTCCATAAACGCAAAAAGTTGGAGCTCTGCAGTTCAGATCATTTGTGTAACAGCCAACTATGCAAGTAAAGGTACTAATCATTAACAAAGAGAGAAATAGAGTTGAGTTATTGTTGTTTTATTTCTTTTTTAGGGTTTCGTACCCATAGGGAGCTAATGGTACCCCATTACTAAGCTTACGCTGTCCGTCCGTCCGTCCGTCTCCTGCTCTATCTCATGAACTGTAATAGGTAGAGAGTTGAAATTTTCACAGATTGTGTAATTCACTTGTGTGTAGAACAAAGAAGCATTGTTCTTTAATTTAACCTTTCCTTTAATATTTTTTTTTTTTTGTAGTATACTTTTAAGCTTTAACAGCTAGTATACTTTTAGGCTGTTAAATATAAACATAATTTATATTTTAAGTAAAAAATCTTGTACGATGGTACGGAACCCTCCATGTGCGAGTCCGACTCACACTTGGCTGATTTTTTTATTATTCATGATCGTACTGAGATTGTTGTTTCACACAAATTTAAGAAATGATTCGGTTGGGCGTGCGACGACGGGGCAGGTGCGATAGTCTATATATTAATAGGCAAAGACAAAACAGTTTAGTAACATTTTCTCCTATGGAAAAGTTGGAATTCATGGAAAATTCATCGGAAAAGTTGGAATTGGGGAATAAAGTTTTGTATATAAATATTTTAAATTTAATCCTTTGTCAAACATATCTTTTTGATTGTTAGTTTTAGAAACAAAATAATAATTTTTTGTAAGATAATTCGATCATTGTAATTTTGCTCGCCGAGATCTTTCAATCATGAGGCAATCATGTCTGGCAAATAAGTATAATATTTTTCATAATATTACGAAAATGCTCGTTTTGATGAATGGTTTGGGTTTGTGTATGTAATCACGATCAGAGTGTTGCGATGTCTACGTTTCGATGATAAAACATATCGCTTACAACGGCAGAAAAACAATCCTTTTACGCCAATAAGAGACAATGCTTATGGTTCAGTGCCACCAAAACTATGTTCCTGGAACAAACGTTACCATTGATGAGCAGCTACTTGGATTCCAAGGGAGATGCGAATTCGGATGTATATCCCAAATAAACCCGCTAAGTATGGGTTCAATGATATGGGACAAAGGCACAATGTTTATGGTCAAATGTATGCCACATCTCGGAAAAACACGAATAGAAACGTGACCATGGACAATTCGTTCAAGTCAGTACAACTAGTAAAACGGTTACGTCAGCAGCCTTACAAATTGACAATCGTAGGGATATTACGATCTAATAAAAGGGAGATCTTGGAAGAAGGAGGAACATGAAAAAGGATAAGGAAAAGACGAATTGAGCCAGCAACGTCAATATATTCAGAAAAGTCAATACATCGATGTGCTTATAAGATGGATCCATTAATCTTCTCTCGTACAATCCTAAACCATCGAATAGAGTTTATATGCTTTCATCTTGTGATGCAGAAGCCTTAGTCAACCCCGAAATGAAGAAGCCACGCATGATTCAATTCTAAAATAGCACAAAGTATCATGTAGACACATTTGACGAAATGTGATCAGTAATCATGCAGCAGAAAATCCAAGTTTGTGGTATATGTTCCTATAAAAAAAGGCGTATGACAAAACTAAGTGCAAGCACAGACCATATATACCAATTCGAACTTGAAAATCATGTTTCGCTCTCAAAATTGAACTTCGAATTCGTGTTTCGCTCTCAATATTTTAACATTCCAACAACAATCGCTCACACAACATCTTCATGGGATCTTTTTGTTGAAAACCCGTACAAACTTTTTGAAACTGCCAGAAAGAGAAAAATGAGATCACTAAGGTTTTAGTTCGAATTGTCTAGTGTATATAATGATCTTTAGTGCAAATTTTCCACGTCCCAAGTTTCTGGTTTAAATGTATGGATGTGATGTTAATGTTCTATCTTACTTTCTTTTTAGTTTTGCTGATGATATTGAAATGATGACAGGCACGCGACCTGGTTTTTATTGGATGTTCTGTTGGAAATATCTATCGCCTTGTGCAATGTTTACTATACTTATAGCCTCAATCTATCAATTATTGACTGAAGGTAGCAGTTATCCAGCATGGATAGCAACTAAAGGCATAACAGACAAATTGGAATGGCCACATTGGTGCATTGTTGTAGCCTTTATACTCATTAGTTCATCTGTATTATGGATACCGCTTGTGGCCATATTAAGGTAAAGGAAATTTTTTGAATTCGTGATAAAATTTACTTATGTATGATTTTAGGTTATGTGGTATTAAGGTTGTTGAAGATTCTGACTCTGCTTGGTTTCCTGAAGCCGAATTAAAAGAAGTTCATGGTATTGTACCGTATGAACCAACGGAATTAGAACGTAATGTTTTTTGTTTCAATATGGATGGTACTGAGGGTATGTGCTGTCCAATGCACAGTTTTCCTGAGAAATCACTCGATGAAGAAGAGTAGTTAATTAAAAAAAGATCTGTTTACAGTGAGCTAAACTCTGTGTTCTATAGAAAACAAAATAAACACAATTTTTTTTCTACAAAAACAAAATAAACAAAGTCGGTGGCCACTCTGCATCCCTGTTGGTAATTTAGACACATTTCCTCTTTTTTGTTGGCTCTATTATTAAATAGATGATGATGACGCAAAACAATTTTAAGTAAATTTATAATTGGAATTTGTTAAAATTTAAAGAAAATATATATAGCTGGAACATACATTGCAAATTGTTCTAAATCAATTTGTCCCAATTTTTCCAATTTAATTTCTCACAATTAGCTTAACGTCTCATTTCTGTGCATAAAAAAAATAAATAAAATGCAGCTGTCCAGAACACAAAAACGGCACTGTAAACATCTAACCAAATAACGCAACTTTAAACTCGCTGTAAGCAGGTTTCTAAAAACACACCATACACTTTGTAAATAGTTTAGTCAAAAAAATAAATAAATAAATAATGACAATAATAAGTGTAACAATACAAATACTCAAGTACATATTTCTAAAATTCCTTAGTATCCCTAAAAATACATCATCCAATATTATATACACTCATATATATGCTCTTTTTATGTTATTAGTATTGTAACATCCACCGATAACGATATCCAAAATTATCTATAATGAAAACTATTCACTAGAACATAAGCAAATGTTTTAATAAATGAACTACATACTTATGTATACACACACTTCTATTACTCCGTTTATAAGACGCCCGTCTGAATCGAACCGAATCGAGTGCAAACCATTTCGGACGTCTCATATGTAGTATATATATGTATTTATATTCATGGTTATATAAAATATAATACAAATTAGTAGCAGTTATCTATTTAATAACATAGTATATGAGTCCTGGTGGTAAAAAAGACCTTAACCTTATCGGGCCATCAAAAGTATGTGGTCCACCGACATTGTAGCTTTCTATCCTGACATTACTTCAGAACAGTGACTTCAGATATCCATTATTGTAGAAACCCATTTGTGTACCTATGTCCCACTTAAATTTATTTGCAAAATATGTAAAACATATCCTAAAAATTTAAACCCATTAATATGAATTACAGAGAGCATATGACAAAACAAAATGTATATATCTGTGTCGACAAGTCAAAGTAGCTTATGTCGCAAATCTATGTTTCGAGATGTTGCCCATTTTGTACAAAATGATTTCTATTTGTTTTTATTTCATATTTCTGAGACCCGCTGCACACCGACGCGAACAAAATGTTTTCGACTCATATGACAAGAGAACTTGTTCTGAAGAAATGTTTCTTCTACTTTTTTTTTTTGTGTGTTTTGACAACAACTCAATTATTGAAGCTTGAAAACGAAATGACGTAGAAGCAGGAGAGTGGTGGGTGCATCGTTACAATGAAAACGAGATGCACAGGATGTTATGAAAAACATGATGGCAGAACGCAGGAAGTATTCTGTGAATTGTAAGAATTACACAAGAATGCAAATTAAGACTTTCGATTATTTGCTTGTACTAATCGGAGAATTAATTGCGAAACACAATACGAATTATCGAACAAACATAACTCCTGGTTACTGATAACTCTACGGTAAGTAAAATCAAAGGAAAAAATATAAAAAAAACTAACTTTGGCTATGCCGAAGTTTTAATACTCTTTACGCCCCAGTTAGTGGTCCGAGGGCCTTGAATTTTATAAGGTTGGTGTTAGGTATGGGTTAGACACTTTTAGTGTCCAAATTTTAAGTCGATAGTACAAAAAACAAAAAAGTTTTTTTTAATAAGAACTTTCATTGGGATCCCGGTTTGTATGGGGGGTACCCCTGCTAGTAGTCCGGATCATTGCTTGTGAATATGGGTCAGTTCAATAAGACAAAAAACAAAAAAGTTTTTCTAATAAGAACTTTAATCTAAAAGGGGGTTTGTATGGGAGGTACCCCTCCTGGTAAACCTAGGATCATGAAATTTATATGATTGGTGAATATGGACCAGAAACTTATAGTGTCCAAATTCGATATGTCAAAAATCAAAAAACTTTTTCTAATAAGAACATTAATTTAAAAGGAGGTTTGTATGGGAGGTACCCCCCTAGTGGTCCGATTCTGCTGATTCACGAACTTGACCGGCGTTTGGTAAAAAAAAACCGATGTACAAAATTTTAGCTATCCAGCTTTAAAACTGAAGGACTAGGAGTGCGGACATGGCTTAATCAACTCGTATTATCGAGCTGATCACAAATATATATACTTTATGTGGTCTGCGGTGTATCCAAACAAACTTCTTGACAAACTTATAATACTATTCACTAATGTGAAGAGTATAAAAAAGTTGGAATTAAAATGTTGTCTGCGAAATACCACATTCCAACATGAGCAAGCCTTCACGTTTTCTTGTTTGTTCGACTTTTTCTCTTGTCATCGACGGGGTGTGGGCTGCGCCATAAAAAACTACTCAATTATCGACAACGAACAGCGTTCGATACCTGCATGTTCGATTCGGTGTGTGTTGACCGTATGCAATGATGTGTTCCATTGGTTTGCGAGCTCTCATAAGAAATAATGTACTCATGTTTCCACCAAACACAAAATCATGTTTGTTCTCTTCAGTGTGCAGCGGTCCTAAGTTGTTAGAAAAAAATACGTGCTAAATAAATTTTATAAAATGTTTTTAAACGTAGATTTCACAACCTTTCCAACAAGTATAAATGTTCAGAGACGGTGGAATAATTATGGCGAGGACTGTAGTCGTGATCACCAGCCTGCAGTTGTAATTACAAAGCTGTATATTTGCTACGGCACTTTTTTTATCACCTTATCGTCTATTCGCTTGTTGTTCGTATGCTTACTTCTGTGCTTGCTTGCGCTAGCTTGAAATTAATAAAGTACATTATAATAATTGAATTCAACAGAGACATATCTTATTATTTTCTTGCTGTGCTAACCTATAGTTGCCGTTGGAACGGTAAAAATGAAGCAAGGCTAGCAAAAAGGTTTTGTGGTCTCAACATTTTTTGGAGACCCCGACGTGATGTGACGCAACAAGCATTGGATTTAGATAACTCAGCATACATTGTATTTTATATAACTCAGCACACTGCGCATTGGATCATTCAACATACCTACATTGGCTTGGAATCACTCAGCATTTTAGATTGCTTTGTTTACATTGGATTGGATCACTCAGCATACATTGGTTTCTTTTTGATTTTTGGTTTGGAATTGAATTTGATTTGGTTCGTATACACATAGTTTAAATTTATATAATGGATAACTCTTCGCAAGAGGAAAGCATAGGCGGTGAGGCACATTCGGTGCTAAAGCGCAAATCACGCTCCACTTTACATCAACTAACGGCATTGAAGGCAAAATTGCATCGAGATAAGATTTGCCATTGGAAGGAAACTGTTCTCTCTATTCACGAAGAACTAGTAGATCGTTTACAAAATAATTTTGAGTCTATTTAGGCAAGTGTTGAAAATGAAAATCCAAATGAAATTGAAAGTGATGTTCGTGAAACAAATAAATTCATTAAGGTTAAGTCCATTTCGCTTGAGGAGCTTAATTCACGACGTGTAACTAGTTCTGGACTTTGCTCTACCGCGCGGAACTTTCCTGATGAATACACACAGTCTGTTGTTATTCAGCAGCCGAAAACACGAATGCCTGAATTAGAACTGCCCAAGTTCAGTGGTGATTATGCAGATTGGCCCAATTTGTATGCTCTTTTTGAAACGCTTGTTGGTAAAAATACTGGCCTGAGTAATGTGGCAAAATTGCAGTTTTTACGCTCAAGTCTAAAGGAGAATGCATTGGAAACAATTCGGTCATTGGAAGTGAATGAACTCAACTAATAAAAATATTGAATCTATAAATTTATTGAGAATGAGATTTGATAATAAACGTCTAAATTTTCAGGCACATATACGAAAGATCTGTTCACTAAGCAACGTAGCAGCAGGTTTGGTTAGTGGACTTCGTCAACTTAGTGACAAATTATGTTCACATCTACGCGCGTTGGAAAATATGGGCAATAAGGAACAATTAGCCGATTGTCTGATCATTGAACTCACTCTCAACAAAATGGATTTGGAATCGAGGAAACGCTGGGAAGAAAAGACTCTCAACAATCAAATACCTACATGGTCTTTGATGGCAGCCTTTTTAGACGCCAGATGTCAAATGCTGGAAAATTGGATTATGCTATGGTAACCAACACGTATAGCAATCAGGTGGGCCAAAATCACTTACGTAAAACTAACATTCGCAAGGCTTTAGTTGTATCAACTAACCATTATGAAGATTGTGCCATTTGCGGCTCACAGCAGCAGTTCTTAAATCTTGATCCTGCTATCATGCGATCATGCTATAAGGAAGCAACGCACCGTCAACTTTGTCTTAACTGCCTCCGTAAAGGTCATATTGTTCGCAACTGCAGGTTATGCTTAGCTACGCATCACACATTAATACATATGCCCTCTCAATCGCTTCCACAATTTTCACCAACAAATAATTCATCCCCTATGCAACCCGCACATCCACCGGCTCCTTCTTCAACATTCATGTCTTTACAATCCTCACCTGCTCCAGCTTTAGGTTCAACATCTTCTCCATATACTCGCAACAATGTTTCGACCTTATCAGAACATTTCGTCTTTCTTGCTACTGCTGTAATCTTGCTTCAGGACAAATATGGAAACTTTGTTCCATGTCGGTCCATACTCGACAGCGCCTCGCACCTTCACTTTGTAACCAATCGCCTAGTAAGCCAACTTCAACTTAAAAAAACGAAATCAACTACCATTATATCTGGCATAGGACAAAATGAGCTTGTCGCAGACCAAGCAGTTAACCTCAACTTAAAATCTCACATAAATGACTTTACTTCTTTTGTTGTGGCCATTGTCACACATTCGATTACTGACAATCAACCAAGCTACACAATAGATTGCAATAACTGGAACATACCAACAAACATTCCGCTAGCTAATCCAGAATTAAACCGCTCCCAGAGAGTGGACCTATTAATTGGAGCATCTTTGTTTTTCGACCTTATAAGTGTGGGACAGATTCGTTTAGCTGGGAATTTGCCATTATTACAGAAAACCAGATTTGGATGGATTGTCTCCGGCGGCGGTAATGGAATTTTATCAAACTCATCAAGTTTAGTAGCTTTCACTACTTCTAAAGAGTAAGAAAATGAGAACCTAAACGAAGTAGTGAAAAGATTTTGGGAAATTGAAAACATCGATATGCCAGAAAGTAAACGATCAAAACAAGAAACAGAGTGTGAAGAGCACTTGGCTAAAAACCATAAGCGTTTAGGTACTGGAGAATATTCTGTACGGTTCTGTTTTACGTTCAAGTTATGTTTTACGAAATTAGGGGATTCTTATCAACAAGCGCTCATCCGATTTAAGCATTTGGAAAGAAAGTTAACTAATCGGCCTGACTTGAGAGATCAATATTGCGTCTTTATGGATGAGTACTTAGCACTGAATCATATGACTCAAATTGTCGATCTGCCTCCTAATATCAATGCCTATTTCCTCCCGCACCAATGTGTCTTTAAAGCTGATAGTAGTACAACAAAATTGAGAGTCGTATTTGACGGGTCTTCTCCTACTTCAACAGGTTACTCTTTAAATGATGTTTTAATGGCAGGTCCTACGCTACAACCATCGCTTTTTGATATTCTTCGGTTCGCTTTCGCACATTCAAAATAGCCTTGACCGGTGATATTTGCAAAATTTACCGTTGTGTACGTGTTTCACATCCAGATAACTTTTTGCAATGCATTTTATGGCGTAAATCTTCTGAAGAAGACCTCAAAATATTTCGTTTGGACACAGTTACCTATGACACTAAGCCAGGCTCATTTTTGGCAATTCGATCAATGCACCAGCTAGCCCTTGATGAGGAATTATCATTTCCAATAGGAGCTCATATTGTGCAGCGGGATTTCTATGTCGATGATATGATATCCGGTGGAGAATCAGTAGCTGATCATCTAAACTTTTGCTTCGAGGGAATTTCAAATTACGCAAATGGTGCTCCAACGCACCTGAAGTAATGAATGATATTCCCGACAAAGATAGAGAAAAACTTCTGCAATTTTCTGATGGTTCAAATTTTACTAAAACGTTTGACCTCGCTTGGGATCAATCTAAGGTTAACTTTATATTTTCAAGCACATACCAACAGCCTAATTTAAATATTACTAAACATTCTATTTTATCATACATTGCCAGATTTTATGACCCTCTTGGTCTAATTGGTCCTGCTATTACATCAGCCAAAATTTTTCTACAATCACTATGGAAAAATCATATCGATTGGGACGAAAGTTTACCACAAGCGCTACATACTAAATGGATTAACCTTTTCGCCGAATTTAAGGACTTTGACAAACTAAAATATCCCAGGCTAGTCGTTACGCCTGGCTCCAAATTACAAGTCCATGCATTTTGTGACGCTAGCACGTCGGTATATGGATCATGTATTTACATTCGATCGGAGACTTGAGACTCAGTTGAATCTAAGTTGTTGTGCTCAAAATCACGAGTGGCCCCGCTTAAGACTTTGACTATACCCAAGTTGGAATTATCTGGAGCCTTATTATTGGCTGAACTTACCGCCTCAATTAGATCACTCAATATTTTCAATGCAGAATTCCACTGTTGGTCAGACTCTACAGTTGCTCTATCTTGGATTCATGACGAGCCTTCTAATTTTAATATGTTCGTTGCAAATCGCATTGCACGCATTCAGAAATTAACTGCGGATATGACTTGGCATTACGTTCCGGCTCTCATGAATCCTGCAGACATCTTGTCAAAGGGTGGCACTCTCAGAGAATTAGTAAATTCTGTTTTGTGGCGACATGGACCTCCATTCCTAACAGACACACGGTCCAATTGGCCCACCTGCCCTGCTTTAGAGAAAACGATAATAGAAAAAAGGAAGAATGCCTTGATCGCCGCAATAAAGTTTGAAGATTATTCTATAACTTCGAAGTATGTAAACTCATTCGCTAAAATGCAGCGCATATACGCATACATATACAAATTCATCACGCAAAGGGTTTTATCTCATTCTCCAGACAATATACGTAATGAAAATTATCAAGGAAATTTACTTTCATTTCAGAACATAGAAGCAGTTGATTCTTATGGCTCTCTTTCAGTTAGAGAGATCCAACAAGGAACTTATATATTGCTGCGCATGGTCCAAAGATGTAGTTTAGCGGATGATTACACCAATTTGAAATCATGGCGCCATGTTTCTTCATCTAGTAAAATTTACTCACTCAATCAATTTATTGATGAAAATGGCCTGATACGTGTAGGAGGTCGACTTCAAAACTCATCCCTGGACTTTGAATGGCGCCATCCAATTTTGCTACCAAAGGGTCATCCAATTACCATCGCTATCGTCCGCTGCTATTATGTAAAATGTATGCACGCTGGTCCTCAACCTTTGTTGAAATCACTGAGACTTCGTTATTGGCTTATCGGTGGCAGAAGGAGATTGCGAAAATCACAAACAAAAGTATAGCATGCTTCAAAGTAAAGCCCAAAATCATCGACCAAATTATGGGTGCGCTCTCTGCGGAAAAAGTACAATCTAATCGAGCATTTTTAATTACAGTAGTGGATTTCTGCGGAACCTTTTACTACCGTTCGCAAATAAGAAATAGACCATCGGCTAACTCTTACATATATATCTTTGTCTGCTTCAGTACAAAGGCAGTTCATATGGATCTAATCACCAATTTGTCTACGGAATCCTTCGTTGCCGCATTGAAGCGTTATATTTCTACTCGTGGCAGGCCTAAGTGTATTTGGTCTGACAATGCTACTAATTTTGTTGGATATAAAAATGAACTCACAGAATTAAGGAGACTTTTTATTAGCAATGCTCATCAGCAAGCAATTGCACATCATTGTTTGGATGAAGGAATCGAATGGCGGTTTATCCCGCCTCGCTCACCTCACTTTGGAGGCCTATGGGAAGCTTCTGTAAAACTCGCGAAATACCATTTCTGGCGCACGGTTGGAACCTCTACTCTGACCTTCGAAGAGCTACGAACATTAGTTTGCCAAATATCTGCTATTGTAAATTCACGTCCTTTATGTCCACTTTCAGATAGTTTAGATGGCTTAGATGTCCTCACACCAGCTCTTTTCTTAATTGGCACTCCATTTACCTCCTTCGTGGAGCTTGACGTTACTATATTGAACATTAGTCGGCTTGGACGGTGGCAAAGAGTTTGTGCACTGCATCAGAGTTTTTGGAAGAAGTAGAGCAACGAATGCCTCACCCTCCTTCAGCAGCGAGCAAAGTGTAGAGTGGAGCACCGCAGTTTAGCAATTGATATACTCGTCTTGGTTAAGGATGTATATTTACTTTTTTTATCACCTTATCTTTTATTTGCTTGTTGTTCGTATGCTTACTTCTGTGCTTGCTTGCGCTAACTTGCAATTAATAAAGTACATTATAATAATTGAATTCAACAGAAACAGATCTTATTATTTTCTTGCTGTGCTAATCTATAGTTGCCGTTGGACGGTAAAAAGGAACCAAGGCTAGCAAAAAGGCTTGCTGCTCTCAACAATACTTTTTATTAGTTTTATTTAGTCCAATAATTGTTTAAAACAGTTTGAAAATTAGATTTGTGTACGAATTAATAGTGATCAGTGGTTTACAAATGACAACAATATTATTTGTTTTTATTTTATTACAAACAATGTTAGTTGTTTTTATTTTATTTAATCTATAAGCTTTTCGTTTTGAGTTAGGCTAATGTCAGAGTGCGCGCTACAAGCGATGCTATGCGAGGAGCGATAATATTCGATGCTATGAGCTTTTGCTATAAGATGTCGGAGTGGAAGCTTTAAGCGGAGCGTTTTTATGATAGCCATTCAATTCAGTCAATGTGAGAAGCGGCCAAATAGTTAGAGATGCCTTTCGCGACTTTATATACACATAGGCAATAATAATATAAATACTCTAAAACAGAACTATTCTAATTTTCTTTTTTTTATTTTAATTAATTTAATATTTATTTTCTTCGTTTCATTTAAGCATGTTAGTGAATGCAAAAAATATGTTTGCTTTAAAAACAAACGGTAATTTTAGCTCAAAATGAAACAAAAACATGTACATCCAAGCTACAAACCATTTCAGAAATGATCGCTCGCTATGCTCTCGCTTTATAGCTTCAAACTTGCTTCTCGCTTCGCTATCACTCTGACAGCTTGTAAGCGTTTACATATGCAGAGCTTTTAGCACGTCGTCGCTTCGTAGCATAGCATCGCTTGTAGCGCGCACTCTGACCTTAGCCTTATGTTAGAGAATAAACTACCTTAACTTATTATTTCTAACTTTATGCCTCTGCTCAATGAAAATTCCGCTGACATTTGTTTCCCACGGTGCATTCACGTATTCACGTTGCTGTTACCCATGTGAGGTGGTGGTTAGCCAGACATACCGTCAGATATTTGTATTATGTCAACTTCTCGCTGCGATAAGTGAAGGTCGTCCTCAGACTGCCTCAAGCCGTCAATAACATCTTGAAGGGAAAGATTCCGCTTCCTTTTCCTACACTGAAATATTGTCAGCATAGCATAACAACAAATCATACCAGCGAAAGCTGCAACGCCGGAGAACATGTTGTTAGTTTCATCGTCACTTCTTCGATGTGTCTTACATTGTCAATGTTCATACGCTGCCAGTACAGCATACGCAATATCTCCTGATGTTCGGTTATGTTTACTACTGTCGCTGCCATAAAACCCGGTATCTTCTTTGTGAAACTGCGTCTGTTTACATAGCTTGTTTCATTTATTCGAATAGTTTCGTCAAAGGTGAGCAGATATGTGTCAGTTATAGTTCTTTCTGGGGAAGTCTTCTCCTTCACGGTAACTGTATCATCGTTCATAATGATGACACCATCGATAATCATTATCAAGGGCTCTAGGTAACTTACTCCAGAGTAAAGTTGTTAGGCACAGATAACAGCTTATGATTCTCTACAGAAGATCGTAATGATATTAGGCTGACAATTTTTAATGGTAAGTACACGGTTCCCACGTGCGGCCACATTGTCATCTTCAGTAATATTTAGTATGTTTTTATTGTGTGAAACGGGAAAAATACGGAATTTTCTACAAACTAACTTAGGCTTAGAAAAATTAATTGTAAAATATAAAAAATTACTATTCTGTAAAACTTTACTTTAGCTATGTTAACAATATCTGTTATGCTTATATTTGCGAATTGCTCATCATTTATTATTTTCAAATCGGTGTTATCTAGTATTACTGTGTTTAAAACCCCAATCTTTGCAAATATTACTGATAGTGTTAGTTGCTCTACTTAATTTATTAGTATCATATTCTTAGCCGCCTCATACAAATGACCTGTGTTAATATTTGTGTCCTTTGTGTTCTTTATCAGGGTATTAACATATCCGTTAATCCATTGATCTTTTCCTGTACCTTAGTATATACTCATTGTTATCTGTTTCGGAGTGAAGTTAGTCCGCTGTGAAGACGTCACTGTTACGAAATCGATTATTATCGATCATTTTCAAGACACCTTGCCATCACTTTGATGGTTGCAGGTAGCCCTACTTTACTGATCGATAAGAAGAAGAATGTAATATAATAATAGAGTATCCAAAAGACGTTAATTCTCTTCGCATAATCTTTATTGAATGAATATATAATCATTTTACAATTTGTGCTTACCTGAAGTAAATAAGAATTATTAAAAGTATAACGCGATCATACAATAATACACACTCTTATTTACGTAAGTAATCTATTTATTAAGCCGGAAGTACATAAACGACTTCAACGGTAAGCTGCAATGTCGACAAACGCGCCATTCCAACTTCGAACTACACAAACGCCTTCACCGTTATTGACATCAGCAAACAAAACACACCTGTGAATTTGAAAATTGGAGAAAGTAATTATTGAAGAAAAACGTATTAAAAGTTGAATGATTAAAAAAAGGAAGTAAGTATTTTTTTTTGTCATGTAATAAATTGAATCTGGCCTAGGTACGACGAAAATAGGTCTTTTAGACTAATCAACAGAAGACGCAAAGATACCGTAAGGCTCACAGCGGTTTTTACTGGTCACTGGTGTATTGGAACACACGCGGAGAGACTGGGTAACCCTTACAGGAGCCTTTATAGGGGTTGTGGTGACGTGGAGGAAGCTGAATCACTCACGCACTTTCTATGTAAATGCCCAGCACTGTCGAAGGCTAGGAACAAGTTCCTGGGCAATTACTTTTTAGGAAAACTCTCGGACTGTTCGGTCATATGCCCGGGTGACCTTCTTAAATACCTAATGGATGGGTTTAGCTATATTGATTGTGTTCGGCGAGGAAGTGGTTCCAAAACGGCACTTAAGTGCCAATTGTGGCTTGTTAATAGAGTATACAAGTCAGCCACGGTAACCAACCAATCAACCAATAAATTGAATTGGAATAACTTTTTAATTTGATAGGAAAGTGTGCCATCAAATTAAACATAAGTACTGTAAAGAAATTGCAATTCACCAAATAAGGTTTTTGTAATTCACCACGCGATCAAACACTTTTTTTTGGTTCAGAAACAGCTGTTTTTTGGATCAGAAACTGATTCTTTTCCCATTTACCAATATTGTTTTCTGTTGAAATTGAAGTTCATCAATTTTAGACGTTCTAATTTTCGCGACGAAGCTATAATATGTAGTTCGCTTTATACAATTCCATACATTTCAACATTTGCGTTTCGCTGCACGAAAGCACCAAAAGTTAATTTGCAAGATAATGTCGAACCAGTTTTAAGTACACAAACGACTTCAACGAAAAGCTGCATTGTCAACAAACGCAGCATGCAGCGTCAAACTACACAAACGACGTCGAGGTACATAAACGACTTCAACCATATTGAAAAACAGCTGTGAATTTGAAAATTTAAGAAAGTAATTATTGAAAAAAACTGTATTAAAAGTTGAATTTAAAAAAAAAATGTAGTATTTATTTTTTTTATCACGTAATAAATTGAATTGGAATAACTTTTTAAATAGATAGGAAAGTCTGCCATCAAATTTAAAGAAATTGACATTTACCAAAAAAGTTTTTAGTCATTCACCACGCGATCAAGAAGTTCTTTTGGTTCACAAACAGCTGTTTTCTGGTTCACAAACCAGTTCTTTTTCCATTCAACAATACTGTTTTCTGTTGAAGTTGTTCGACTTTTTGAGTTGCTGCGTTCGCGAGCAAGCTATGTAACTCGGTCCATACGATTTCATACATTTCAACTTTTTTTTTTTTGATGCACGAACGGATTGCTGGTTTGCAAGAAAACGTCGTTTGTGTATCTCCACCTTTAGAGTTGCTAGCGCAGCATATTCAAATGCGACGGTTAACGGCTTGAGTGGCCGATCATACAATATTACCGTGTGAATGGAATTTAAGCTGACTTAAGTGTGTAATTTATATTTATGGCTTTTTGGTATTTATATTTGTGTTTTTATTTATTCATGTATAAATTAATTTTATTTAAATGGTTGGATTTATTCATGTGGCAGAAGTGCCACCAACTTAAAACTAAATTTCTATTATAATCTCACTCTATTTATATAATTTTCCCTAACATAGTTCAAATGCAAATTGCTTAACAGTAGTTCATCATAACGGACGAGGGTCAAGCAACTATCAAACAAGTAAATAATGTATTACAATAACGGACCATAAATACAAAGAAACTGCAAACTTAACAATACACATAAACAAATTAAAGAACATAAAGGTGATGAAATATCTTATTGCTGTACCCTACGACCCTGCTTATAATATACTATGTTATGTTATATATGCAACAAAGTGTTACATATTGATGCATTTATATCATTGCATGATCATACTACCCTTCTCTTTTTTTTAAATAACGTAATCTATGGAGTTATTTATATTGTTTAAAATAAAGAAAACAATTTTTTTGTTTTTTATTTTTTCTTTTATATTGTACTTATGTATATAATAATTATGTTAATATATATTATATTTGGTAATTATTTTTTAGTAGAATATTTTCAAAGAATATGTATATGTACGCATAGCGTTTTTAAAGAAAAAAATATTTCGCACAATTACTTCCTACCTATCGTTTTTATACAGGTTATCAGACCTTGTACTCTACAGACCCGCAGTTAAGGTACCCGCGTGGTCTTTACAATTTTGTCATACATTTCATGCAATTTATTAACTTAAATTTAATATTTTAGTTTTGTTTTTTTTTTTTAAATATATATATTAATATATACGGGTATAGTTGCGGTTGCTGCTGTCTTGCAGTTCAGGTCTTCGCACAAGCCTTCTACTTTAGTTTGATGATAGGAAGTTCCTTCACATTTCGGGGTGAAAAAAGGTCCCTCGCAGTTATATATTTTTTTTATGGTTGTCTTCTTCTGAACAAGGCCTCCATATTTTGTTCCTATCTAGTTGGAGACACATTTAGTTCTGTGTTGTGGTATGTTAAAATGTGATTTGATTTCGTGTAGAACTCGTTTGTCCTTTTGTGTTTTCGTTGTCGTCGTCTGTCTCCGCTGGATCTTTTCGTTGAGGTGCAAGTCTCCATGGGAAACACCATTCTGCCACTTAACTTCGTTGCACTCGCCGAATCACAAACACATTTCGTCAACACACCTCGTACCATTGTTTTGCCGCATCATCAACCCATTACATCTACCAATGTATTCATTACATTTGTCACCACCACCACTATCTTTGTAAAACTAATTAACCGCTCGTCAACCTAACATGATAAATTTTGTAAAGACATATATAAAATTTAAGACATTATTTTTGATTACTTGTTTTAAATTTTTATTTTATGTCAGTATGGTCTTATGATGTATCGTCAACGGTTGTCTATTATTCTGTATCGTTTTACCTTAAGTTGTCTTCATGAACCACCCTCCCTTCAATAAGGAACGTAGTACCCAGATCGGCTTCTAACACCTCTTCGACGCATAAAGGCGTGAGTTTATTTTCCAACCTCCTAATTGTTTTTACCAACACTTTTTTCCCCTAAGCAAAAGGTTCGGCTCTGTGTCGATTCATTACGTCTTATTAGTCGAGAGTCTTGTGCTTTGTCTCTTATTTCCTACTGCAAGTCTGGCGGAGCTGAGTGAATTATTTCCACAGGCTTTTTATTAGTAACAGAATGAATGCTTCTGTTATACTCAATGGTGGCTTGCAAAATTAGATCAACAGCGTCATCAATTTTCTTGTCCAATCTTGTGCATAGTGCAATTTCTAAAGGGGTTTCAGTGGAACCTGACCATTACTTGTACTGTGAAGGGGTGGGGCATTTGCTACCTGTATCTTATAGCCATTTAGAAGTGATTGCACTGTCTCAGAATTAAATGATGGTTTATTATCGCAAAAACTTGTCCTTGTGTTTGGGTATAGACTTATTAACTGTATGATCGTTGGTTTTATGTCCAATATTGTGCGCGAGGATACATGCTGGACTACGGCAAACTTTGAGAATTTGTCGATACAGGTTACAAAATGTTGTCTTCCCGTCGAGAATATATCGATGTGCAACATTTCGCCCGTATATAAGGAGATAGAAGTCACGTGGTCGTTTGTAAATTTGCCCGGTTGGGTTATGGATACCGTTTTCCATGGGTCTGACATTTGCTGCCTGTTTATAGTGGATTGTGCTTTGGTCAACCTCCATTTTCTCATCAATATTCGGATTTCGCTTATTGAAATGTGGATTCATCCGGTCACGATTGCCATTTGGTTGTGAATCGTTTCTATTACGAATCCTTTGTTCGTTTCTCTGGGCCTTTTCCTCAGTACTTTTAGCAAAACTAGCAGCGAACTGATACCGTTCGTGGTTTGTGTCAATGTCTTGAGCAAGGGCTAGGGCTGCAGGCAGGCTCGCTGAAAAAAGCATATCGCTTAGCGATTTCCTTATACCTAAACTAACACCCGTACATCATAACTGTCTAGTTACGTAAGGTCAGTTTTCGTTCGACCTCGTCGTAGAATTGTAAAAGGGTCATGCTACCCTGTCGCAGGGTTGACATTTCCTGCTCGATTAAATGCCAGGATCGCTTATCCGCGTACGAGAAATCAATACGCGCGATTATCGCCCTGAAGTTTAAAGGAGTGTTCAAAGTAGCCAAGATTGAGTCTGTCTAGACCCTTTAATTTTATTTCTGATTATTGCTACCTCTTGGTAATGTTTAGAGCTACCGTCAGCATTGTCAAACAATTTATAAGCAGTACCGATTATACATCAGTAATCGATCACAACTACTGTAACAATTATATTAACTTACATATTGTATATATAACTTTGTTTCTATGCCGTAAAAATTCCTTACTCAAAATACGAGTCCTGAAGCGGTGAATAATAATACCGTTCCATCTCAATTTAGTCAATTTTCGACACAAGCTACTTTGACTTGTTGACGCAAATATGTATTATATTATAATGTTTGTACATTGTATTTTTAACTCTCCTTTTAAAAGAAAAAAAAAATATGTATACGAAGTTTGTTAAAAACAAGAAAACTTTGTATTTTTCCCGAAAAATATCTATGTACTCGTATTCTTCAATATCTAAATTGTCCCTTTCAAAGTAGTCCCCTTCAGATATGTATTAGGCTGAAGCATGATTAGGGTTTTGCTTTTCCAAAAAAAAAAAAATTATGAAGATATAATGAAGTGTTAGCTGGCGCTTTATTTTGGTGTAATATCCAAGACTGGTTATTCCACAAATAAGGGCTATTTTCGTATTATTGTACTTTGCGCAAACGGCGCATAACTTTAAGATAACATTCCTTGTGCAACGTACGACCTTCTGGCAAAAACTCACGATGCACCACGCCATTGTAATAGAAGAAAACAGTGAGAAAAATCTTCACAATTGACCGAAATACTATTTTCGGTCGTGGGTCTTCAGGCCCCTTCCATTGAGATGATCGCGCTTTGGTTATACCCATTCAACCATTTTATGCTCAAAACATCTGAAAAAATCGCATAACATGAGCCAACCGATATGCCGACATTCTGACCAACTTGTCTAACTGTAATTCGACGATTCTCCTTTTCTTCACGGCTTCAACGTTTTCATAGGTTGTTGACGTGACTAGGCGTCCATGGCGGGGATCGTCATTAACATCTTCTTGGTCTTCCGAGAACAGCTTCTACCACTTGTAAACATTTTTTTTTTCCTCAAAGTAGACTCGGCAAAGCCATAGTCAAATTCGAAAAGCACATCAAAACATGTGCAACCTTTATTTCTGTTAAAAACAAACTAAAAATGCAAAATGGCTGATAATGTAAATATAAGAGATATTTGTATCAACACAACAAAATAAAAATATGGAAAATCAGTAATATGTACGTAGCCCGAAAGAAATAATAAGTCACCTTTTTTTTAACAGTTACATTCTTTAAAAACTCTTGTAAGGAAAGCAATCCTTTGGTATATAAAAATTTCAATGAAAATACAGTAATTAAGACAAACATTATCTGCAGTTTACCGAAACTGACATATTTTTATTTATTTAATATACTGTAGTCTTGAAGTCTTAAATTTAAGCTACATGGGGGGACGTCAGCCATAGCTTCTGGTGCTTTCGGCTGTGACATATTTTTATTCCCGTTTGAAGTACATGTTCTCTTTTATTAGCATAAAAAAATTGTACGAATTGATTGCACTAGTCGACAAAAAAACACTTTTTGTTTGTAACAAGAATCATATAAGTGGTTATATACTTATTTGAGATCGCTGATTTTAAATCTGCCCTTAGTTTTTTTCCAGCAGCTCTAGTTTATGAGATGCAGGTGCCTATTTTTTTTCTTATGGAAATATGGAGTTTTTATACATGACACAGACCAACAACACTAATTACGTTTATTCCAAGCAGCTGTAGTTTTTGAGATATGGATACTTTATTCGTTCTTAACATTCATTTGGAGATCGTTTAAATTACACAGGGCTACAAAATTAATTTTGGTCTTTTTCAAGGAAAAGTTGGAGTTTGTTTACTAATTAAAGATCATTGATTCCGAATCTGTCCCCAGTTTTTTTCCGAGCAGCTCTAGTTTTTAAGATAAAGCTATTCAATTAGTTTTTACTCTATTCTTACCATTATTTGGAGATCGTTTACATTACACAGCTCGACAAAATCAAACTTTTTTTTGGTGTATGAAATATTTTAGTTGATATTAACTAATTCGAGGTCGCTAATTTCGAATCTGCCCTTAGTTTTTTCCTAGTTATTCAGATACAGCTACTTCATTCGTAAAGCTTAGTAAAAAAGAAAAAAGTAGCTGTATCTCAAAAACTAGACCTGATACAAAAAAACGAAGGGCAGATTCGAAATCAGCGACCTCGAATTAGTATACAAGCACTAATATGATTCTTTTTACAAAATTTTGTCGACTAGTGTTATTGATTGTATGTAGTATGTTTTTGAATATATTAAATCTCAATTCATTATTGTTTCAATAGTTTGGTAGGTTATGTAAAATACACATACCACACAACAATTATGATTTTAAGCAAATTATGTATTGGGACCATCTCTTCTACTAATAGGAGAGCTCTGATTTTACCAAAAAAAACAGTTTCGATAGCTCAAAATCTGAAAGAAGAGCACGCAAATGAAGTGATGAACGGACATGACCTAATCGATTCTTCTCGCCACTCTTATCATTCTCATATAAACTTTATGGGAGATCCAATGAACATTTTTATGCGATACAATTATCGATTTAAAGTTCACACTAGCGCAAAAGTATAAAAATATTTGTGCCCTAAATTGCATATACGAAAATTATTCAAAATGAATAGCATTTCTTCTTAACCGAAGAAGTTTGAAGTTCTTCAAGTTACAATAGTTATATACATTCTCTCGTTATAATTATTATAAATGTTATGAAGAAAATTATCTTTAGTTTATATGAATTTTAAAAGGAAATTTATAATATAACTCGTAGTGCTCTATACAAATAATAATGATGTCGCAAACTTAAATGTTAAAAAGAATTTTGCCAATAATAAATACTCATACTAATTTTATATTTGTTAGTTGCTCAGATGCTTTTTAGCAACTATTATAAATGTATTAATGGTCATTCTTAATGCAAGGGTTTCTAAAAAATGTGTAATACAGTAAAACAGTGAAACTTCTTAAAAAAAGGATAAAGAGAGATTTAGTGTGAAAGACAGAGAGAGATCTCAAAAGAAATGCAACAATACAAAATTTGCATACAAATTATTCTCCTCTTTCTTCAACAACACTGTCATTGGTAATACTAATATTAAGGGTTTGTTGTAACTTAATTATGAGATATACGTACGTATGTCCGTGATTCGATATTTTTGAGATAACGGGAAAAGACTTCATCTATTGTAGTTCCGGATTTTGTTATTGATTAATTAGTATTATTATAAATATATTTACACACCAATTTACGAAGATATTTATTTAGCAAGAAGAATTTTTTGAAGCAAAATTTACGTTAATATTTCCACTGATAATCATATTGCTTTTATAGGTGAAAGACCTCTACCAGGATCATCAGCATCTGCATTGGTTGACAGTCACCAATAGGGTGTATGTACTCCTACATATACTCATTCGGTGTTATATATGATAGATAATGATATTTCCATTAAGCGTTTGATATTGTGCAATACAAATATCGCCAAGTGTCGATGTAGATATTTGCTAAATATATTGGCTATGGCGCTAGTTTAATTTGGAAGATCCCCATGTGTCCATTTTCAAGATTTATGGGATGCGGACATTAATTGGACTTTCTAAGAAGCTGGAACATCGGTAGCATAGTATGAGGTCCAAAATGAGTTTGGTAGAAACTAAGGGGTTGTTTTCAAGGAAACTTTACTGACAAAAAATTGATCTAAAAATCTTTATTCGTTTGGTTGATATTAAACTTCAAGCACAGGAAGCATAGGGTGTTCTCTTCGGTTGTCGTGTAGTGTATTAGAAGGTTAGCAAAGAAGGGGAGTTTGCCACCTCTAGAGAAGGGTTAATGAATTGATTAACTAAAAATACCGCGTACATTCTTAAAAATTGTGCTTCTATGACAGCAGGTGAATTTGAGGCAAGACTTAGTTTGGTTGAGTCAAGTTTCAGCCAATTGTGTTGTATTCAAACACCGGTTGAGCAAAACAGTGATGATGCTAGTGAGTTTGAAGTTCGTCAGAATTTTATGGATTTTTACTATGAAATTAAGGGTAAAGTGCTAAGTTTCCGACTACTGAAACCCTCATGAATAGCACTATGTTCAGTAGTTCCGTTCTTCAAGATGCCTCAAAATTGCCAAAGTTTAGATTACCAGAATTTTCAGGAAGTTCACGGAATGGACCTGCTGGTGTAATACCTTTTTCGACTTTAGTGGTTTCTGATCGGGACGTTGATGAACTGACAAAATTCATTCATTTGAGATCTTGTTTAAGTACGACGGCGTTGAGTACGATTATATGCTCGGAAGGTAATAAATCGGAGATTTTAGAGGCAATTGTGATTCGTTTGATTAGAAGAAAATTGGATGTTGATACTCTGGAGAAATGAAGAGTCGAGAAAGGTAATCTTCGTTACCTTTAGATCTCGAGTGGCAAATTTTGCGATAGTAAGTAACTTCTATGTGTTGCCTGAAATAACGCACTATCATCTCAATAATTCGAATGCAAAAATAAATAAAGAACTTACCTATGAAGGTAAAACTAGCCTATACTAGGTTGAGTTCTGGTAACCCGATAGACATGCTACTGGGTGTGTTTGTTTTTCAAGTTGTTGGTGGTAGAACACATTCAGTTAGGAAAAGATCAACCGATTTTACAGAAATATCTCTTAGCTTGGGTCGTATACGCTTCTTCTGAGGAAATTTTGCTTGATGGGATATAATGTGTTATATGAGCTGGTTCAAAGATTTTGGCGAAGTTGGGATGTTTTTCCGTCCGTATGAGGTTATGCAGTGGAAAAGAAAAAACGTGAGAAGAACTTCTTAACTATGGCGCAGCAGGAGGATTCAGGTAGATTTGTGGTAAGTCTTCCTTTCCAGAATCCAAGGCCAGAGCTATTGTGAATCGTATCTGATCGCATTAAAGAAGTTTCTCAATATTGACTAAATATTGAATCGTAATCCTTTAGTGAAGTATTAATATGCAGAGCTTACTGACGAATATGAACGATTAGAGCATTTGGAGGGAGTTCCTCAGGCTACCCAGCAGAACATCCAATATTTCCCCCATCATTCAGCAATTTGTCCAGATAGTACCACTACTAAATTGCGAGTCGTATTCGATGCGTCTTGTAAGACAAGCAACGGTATATCACAAAAGCGGTCGATTCCGATTTTATAAATATGTTGTAACGGCGGATATAGCTAAAATATGTAGACAGACTTGGGTGAGCAGCTAAGATTGTGATTATCAAGGGATTCTTTGGCGAAGTATTTCTACCGTAGCTATTGAGATGATGCGTTTAAAGACAGTGACGTATGCAACAAGTTCGGCTCCTTACCTGGCAATGAGATGCTTATATCGACTCGCGAAACTGCATGAAGAAGATTATACACTGGCTAGCGTACTATTGAAGAAGAATTTTTATATGTTAAAACATGAAGTAGTTGAGTTTTCGAGATTGGAAGTGACGCACTAGTTGTATGGAACTATGTGTGCTATAGAGAGGATGTTCAAATTATCGTATGAAGCTTTCGCTTACTATTACCAAGCAGACTGTGCTGTCAGAATTGCCTCAGCTTTTTGGCCAGTTAGGTTTTCTTAGTCCAGTGGTGATACTATGGAAAATCTTCATGCAAGAGTTGTGCCTTCTTAAGAACTATTGGGACGTATAAATGTCAATGGCAGAAGTATCGAGTTGAAGTTAGTCAGTATATGCTCGGTACCTCGATCAGTAATTTATATAGATTCTCTGGAAGGAAAGGTGGCACTTTATGGATTCGCTCATGCCTCGTCTCGGGTTTATGGTGGAGTCATTTATGCACGGACGCAGGATGCCCAAAGAAATGTTTATGTACGCTTGGGAGCTGCGATATCAAATAAAGCGTCGGTCAGGTCAAGTTCGTTGCCACGATTGGAGTTGCAGGGGAATTGACAATCACACAGTTAATGTCCAGAAAAAAGAGTATGGTGGTATGATTGGTTATCTTCTCATGATAGTTGTTAGACTACTTTCGTTGCAAATAAAGTGGCACAGATTCAGGAGCTGTCAATAACAGAAGATTCGAAGTCAAATCCCGCAGACATCGTATCCTGCGGGATATATCCGACTGAATTAAGGCAGGCCACATTGTGGTGGCTGTACCTGAGCTCCTATCTTGTAAATTCTTTTCTTAAGCTGCAAAGAGTTTTGAGTTACATAGGTCACTAGCGCAGAGCTATCAAGGCAAGAAAAATATTAGATGAGGGTACTTAGGGCCACAATTGGCAGCGCAGATCTTAATTCAGCCAAGGATTTAACAGCTAGTGAATTAGAGATGAGCTTAAGTTATATTATTCTTCAGTTGCAGAAATTGATGTTCTTTGTTGAATTTATTAAACTTCTTAAGAGGAAAATTGCACGCTCAGCCAAGATACAGAAATTGAATCCTTGTTAGGTAAAAAAGAAGGAGTGTTAGTTATTCGACTTCGGGGTCGGTCTTCATAAGCCAAAGTACCATTTGAGATAAAACATCCATTCCTGTTTACCAGCAATTATGCATTAGGCCGGACATTGCTTGTAAGTGTGTATTGAAGCAATTTACGGGCTGAAGCGCTTATGTAAGACTGAGATATTGGGTAGTCAATGCCAGGGCACTTACACGCAGAACCGTAAGAAGTTGAACGATGAGCTCTCGAATGCGACCAGTGATTACTAAACAAATTATAGGATCCTTGCCACCAGACAGAGGATGGAAAGTGGTTTATCTCTTCGACCAAACGGGTGTAAGCTCCGCTGGATCCACATGGATGCATTTTAATGTAAGAGGATGGCGTGTTTTTTGTGACCAAGGCCTGCCATTTAGAAGTGGTATCCGATTTGAGTGGAACATTGGGTGACATCTACCACTTCTTTCCTAATATAATTCTTAAGTGTGAGTTTATTTCCAGCGTTAGTTCATACGAGTTCCTTAATTCAAATAAACACTCACCTCTAAAGTTTGTGTCCTTGCTGCCCCATATGGTGTCGTGTCAGTTTTTACTCTGACAGTTCTCCACAAAGTTTTCTGCCCTCACAAAAAACAGGTCTCTCAGGTAGCCATATCAATGCAGATGGCCGTTTGGTCCTTGCGGATGTGCGTCAAGTGTAACAGCCAAAGTTATAATACTCTTCAATCATATTTTATTGTTCTAAATTCATGTTTTAATGGTAGAGCGTCTAATGGTCCGAGCGTCTTAAAATTTACACGGTTAGTGGATATGTGCCAGACACTTATGGTGTCAATTTCAGTTACATAGTATAAAAAAATGTTTAAAAAAATCCAGTAAGAACATTAATTTGAATTAAACCGATGTTGTGAAAAGAAAGCTTCTCTGCATGAAGAGGATAAAAATATTGGCATTCATGTTTTGCTACCCGTGGTACCCCGGAGCGTGTTGCTATTTCCGTAGCAACGAACGACGGGTAACCTGGGTACATACACTCTGTTTTAAATTTGTCATTGGGCATAGAAGAAGTGACAAGTTTACTAAAAAGTTAATTTAATTATTTAATAATTATGATTGAAAACTTGTTGACCGAGTCGACAAAGTGATGTACGAGTACAAATGGGATGAAAATCTGGTATAACTTGCAGTCTACACGCGCTTGCTGAGTACAAATATGTTTTGACGCTTTCCCAACTTTGCACACAACTTGGAGCGAGCTTGCAACGGACATATGAGCAGAATCTGGTACAAAGCTCGACGATACCTCAGCTAAGCTGCTGCTATACGATACGCTCGATTCGGTCTTAAACACAACGAACTACAACAAACGCTTGAATATATACTAGCATGAAACAGATGCGTGACGACATGGAAGTTTTTTTTATGATTCTTAGTATGACTTACGAACTGGAAGCTGGGTCGAAATCGAAACATAATAAATCACGAGCAAAACAAGAAGAATCAGAATCAATTCAAAAAGATTCTATCGAATGACAGTAATTTGCAAAGTAAATTAATGTAGAAGAAGGGATACCGCCACAACCATCAACAGTAGCAAATTGCAGAAAAATCAGCGTACGCAACGCTTAAACCATTTCCTGAACGTCCCTCATCGGTATTGCCGTTTAGCACTTTCATCAATAAAGCATTTAGGAGCGTAATGCTGTCTTTAGACAGAGAATTTACGCCGTTTAGCTCTGTTGCGGCATAGACGGTGGTCTAATTCAACAATAACACAAGAAAAATTACGAAATTGTTGTAGAATTTTCTGTTAGTTTAGAACAGAGATTAAACTACTGTAACGGAATGGTCATCCATCGCAGCGCTGCTAACATTTTGGCAATTGTTGCCAACGTTTAACATTGTTACCAACTTTTTAGGTGATTTCGTTGGCACCGACATTGAAAAACTGATCATTGCACAAACCAATTTGAAGTAAACTTTAAGCTGTAATTTTATTTTTGAATTTTAATAAAATAAGTAGCAGGTATGAAAAAGTAAGCTGATGAATCCAAAATGTCTAAGACGAATCTCTCGATGGAACGCTAGAATAATGAAAGCGCTTCCTTGTGATAATCGCCAGACCAAAATTGCCTTATTGCATTCGCACCAAAATACACCTGCATTCGCAACGAAATACGTCTGCACATGAGCCTCTCAGTTTCAGAATTAATTTTATTACAGAACTTATACCTAACTTAAACCTATATAAATCAATTCAATTAAAATAACAGTTATTTTCGCTAAAAGTTTAATAATAGTATTCAGAAATTATATTAGGGTGGCCCTTAATTCTTCGTATTCCAATCAATCTTTAATCATGCTTCGACCGGAAGTGGACACGTCTTGTGTGCAATGAAGGCAGCCGTGGTGAGTTGCCGAAGCAAACTCCAAATGGGTAGCCTTAGTGATGAAACATACAAAGCTGCATAGATACACTTTGACCGGGCGACGTCCACGCTGATTTAAATGCATTATAATGGGACCTGCAAAGTGCTCACCGGCAGCGTATGAATGGATGCCCGTTCTGCCTCACTCTAGGTGCTGGTAAGTCTCCCATGAGCTGATTCGCCAACACCGGACGTTGTCGGGGACAACGAATTTGCACCTTTGTCGATTTGATTAATTTGCCTTTTGTCAAGTTCCGTATATCTCGTGTAAAGCATACGTTCTGGACATTATAAATAATATAAGGTAAACCACCTGCCATTTCATGAACCTTCAACGCCAATGAGCAAAAGACCCTATGGCCTGTGATCTTGGAGCGCCAGCAATAAATTAAAGCAAAGACTCTATTCAATTTGATAAATGAATATTCGAACCCACAATTCGAAACTATATCTTCAAGGTTCTGAGGGACTGATCCAATTAAATTGATTGTGGATTCATGCTGCTCTGCCGCCAATTCCTCTGATGAACGCCATTCAACATTCGGCCACTCACCTTCTGACTGGCTTAAAAATGTAGGCCCCTTCCACCACAGACCAAACTCCTTCAGCTCTGATGGATACAAATCCCGTGATACTGTGCCAGCCGGGTTCAACTTGGACTCTATTTTGAACCATTCCTTTATCTGAGTCAAGCTTTGAATTTTAGCTACACGATTGGCGAGAAAGGTAGCCCAACGCCTTACATGTGAGGACAGCCAATTTAATACAATAGTTAAGTCTGTGAAATATTTTCGTTTATGCACCGGCATAGGCAACTGCACTGTTAATAATGCCGCGTTCAACTCTAACCTAGGCAATAATGCGACCTTTACTGGAGCCACCTTCGACTTGCGGTGATAAGATTTACGTAGACAGTCGCTGAATTATCCATTGCCCTACAATGAACAACGCCACCATAAGCTCTTTGCGAAGCATCAGAAAATCCACAGAGTTCAATAGAAGAAATTTCAGCACCAGAAAACACTGCCTTAGGTATTGTACACTTATCTACCTGTTTTAATTCTTCTCAAAAGATTTTCCATTGGTATTGAATGTCAGGTGGCAATTCTTTATCCCACTCACCATTTAAGAATCGCTTAAGAGCAATTTGGTAGAAATCTCCTAAAACTCCCATTGGTTCCTTAAACGGCAAGCTGACTATATATCTTCCCGATAATGTTCTGTTTACATCCTTGATAAATTTGTTTTTACATAAATGCTCACTCGGTGTATATATTTTCGATGGAAGATTTGCTTTTCACATTCCGAAAACCTCTTCACTAAAGTGAGCATTATCCTTCTCGGAAAGTTTTGAAACGAACAATGAAACGTTTTGACGATACTTGCAATCACCAACTACTATCCATCCTAACAACAACTTTTGCAAAGTCGGGTGATCATTGCCTAGTGTAATTTGACCTGCAGCAAGAAGCTTAAAAATCAGATCAACTGCATATCTTGGATCCGAAAGGTGGATACCCTTTGGTATTTAGAGCTGCCTTCCTTCACACGGTACAATTGGCGCGTACTGAGTAATTTCAGGAAGCACGCAGAGTTTGTCACAGAAAAAAAGTAACCGTAACTTGAAGTTCACATCAACTTTTCCTAGTATTTCTGACTTTGCAATGGCTATACCAGAAATAACTAAATCTTCCTCACCGATTATCATTTTCAGCCGTTTGGCTAGTCTGGACGTTATAAAATTCAATTGACTCGCTGAGTCTAACAGTCATCTACACCCTTGAAAATGTCTAAATTTATCTTGCACCATCGCTATCGCGGTAGCCAAAAAACTTTGATACCCGTTCACTAACAATGAACTACGATGAACAACCATCTGAATAATCTTTCGGAGATCTCTACTCTACCTGAGGCCTTTACATGAAAACTTTCAACTTCCCTGTGTAATAAGCTATGATGAGGTTTGTTGCAGCTGCTGCAACGAAGAGATGTGCAATCTTGAGTACCTTGACGTCTGCTGAAGCAAATTAAGCACAATGAACGCATCTTTACCTCTTTGTACCTTTCTAATGGTGATAACCTTTTAACGTCGGGAAAACATGTCAGTTTATGATTCGAAGCGCCCATATAACACCCACTATTTTGCCTTGTATTAACAGAATTGGTCCTTGCTGCATATTTTCGTACTGCCCTTTTTTGGACATCACTGTGTCTCAACTCTCTATTTGCGAGAATAGTATGACGAATTTCCAAAATCTTGGAAAGACCTTTCCACGATCTTAATGTATTGCCATCATTGTCCCACTTATCGAGTGTTTCTTCATCGAGCTTAGGCCGCATTAAATAAAAACGGATATCCTCCAAAATATCTTCAATACTTTCCAGTGACTTCAACGCGACCAACTGAGTATTGACATGATCAACCAACGTACGCAATGATTCAGAATCAGCTTGATTTACCACTTTTAGCTCGAACAATACGCGTATGTGCGCTTGGAAAATTATGGGTCTATTATCAAAACAATAAGAAGCTCGATCGCTTGGTTATAGTTCTCTCCAGCTAACTCCAGGCACTCAATCGTACTTAATGCAGCTTCACATGATCTCAAATAAATAAACTTATATAGATCATCAAGTTCTGATTCATTGTCAATCAACGCCTATACGTTTAGTATTAAACCAACTCGTCCACTCACAGAATTTACACGAGAACTTGGGAAGCTGTAATTTAGGTAAGTTTGGAGATCTAATACATTGCGAGGAATTCAGGATTGAAGGTAGTGCAGTTTGTTCTAAAACATTTGACGTGTAAAATTTGACTGACAATTCAGTATTTTTGATTTCAGTTCGCAATACATGTCTCTAAAATTTCTCCTAATGTCGAATTCAGACGAGTCATCACTAACTTGCTCTATTTCCGATGAAAGATGGATTCTAATAAGCTTAATCTTGCTTCTAAATCGTATTGGTTCAACGAATTCGCATTCTTAAGAATATAAAGTTTATTACGACTCAGTGATTTCATCATACTTTCCCTGGCACATCAGTGTTTGTCTTTTTTGGTGCCATTGTATCAATATGTGGCGTTAGATTGTGTTACAATTTTGTTGAAGGTAAAACCAGCCAATCTGAAAAGCCTTTTAGAAATGTTAATTTTTTATATGCACTAATCAAAACAAAACCGTAAGAGCAACAACTAGTAGTTAAACCGAACAAATATCTCATAAACACAGTTGTCACTAGTGACATGCAAATTTCAGCATAATGTGCACAAACAAAAGATAAACAAGAACAACTCCAGTTGTTATATGCCATACATAAGCATAAGCATATATGAAAAAAGTTGAACACCTGCATTTTGTCTAACTGATTATCCAAAAGTTTGATCGAAATTCTTGTTTAACAAAAACCATGCATGCTCACTTTGTCACTTATCTATATGATCAAGCTCAAAAACTACCATCAAACAAAGCACAATTAAAAATTTGGTTCGCATCACTGTGCACCGGAAATATGTGTGCCGCTATGTAAATTGCAAAGAATAGTCAGAACAATACCCTATCCAAAATTCAGTATATATACTTTCATACTAATTTAATCGGAAACCAAACGCAAATAAAAAAGACACTTTTTATTTATTAAATTAATTGAAATGCGAGTACTGTTCTGATATGAACCCTTCTGACATTTATAATTTTTTTATACAGTCACAAACAATGAAAAGCACTGGTCTTCAATTGCAAAAACTCACCGTGACTTGGTAAAACTTGCGCGGGCCTTCCTGGGCCAGTTAATGCTCCCACGACACGTTCTTCTACTACTAGGACGGGTATCTCCCATACAAACCTCAATTCAAATTCATGTTTTTAGTCGGAATTCAATTCAAATTCAGGAACATCGGAGACCAAATAAACGGTTTTTTCAGCAGAACCAATCGCTTTTACGATTACGATGACTTAGTAAGTGATGGCTGATTTGTCTTTTCTAAATGGCGAGATGACTACTATACCCTCCCCAGGTCTGCCTGATTTGCAGCAAGCAGCTGGTGCCTACTCAAGGCCGATGTATGAACTCCTCTGTCTCTTCTCGGAGGATAACTTTACATGTTACCCCAAGGAGGGATGGAGGAGCTAGCACAAAGGTCATTGCTAAGAGGTTCCTGGTAGTAGGATTAAAATGCTAGGGGTAGGGACCCCCGATTAAAAAACTCAAATGGAGAAAACTGATAAAATTGAAGTACGGGCTGCGATATTAGTCCAAACGTCGGTGGGAGGATTGGCTGCTACCACCGGCGGGCACGGGACAAACCGTGTCGCCAGTGGCCAAACCTCTACTGTAACGGGAGCAGGTTACAGTGGTTGTAATGCTACTGCCAAATCAAAAATGAACACAGAAAAAGGGTTAGCCATCAGGGGTACTGCAGTCGATATAGACTCGGACCTCGAAAGCGTGAGTAGCGGGGCGACCGTCAACACAGCTGCTGAGAAAGAGCTTCTCCATTCCCCAAAGGCCTCTATGTCAGGTGCAACATCCGTTAGCAGGAGTGGGCCGATGAAGAGGCCCAGTAAGGAAAACCTGAAGGCTCTTGCTCAATACAAGGCAGCGGTCAAAATAAAACTACGCCTAGATACCGAGGTTACTCTTTCCCCTAAGGAGCTGGAGGACCTTAAATGGGCTAATGAAACGTTCACGAAAGGAAGAGAGTACTTCGCGCAGAGTGGAAAACATGCGACGACGCATCCTGCCTTCGTGAACAAAATTGAAGAGAATGTTGCAAAGAACATAAAGGAGCCGAAAAGACAGCGGTCTAAGGACGAAGAAAGACCTGCAGCCAAACGTCTTCGCACCCAGAAACCTGACACACCAAATGACCAGCCAACCACTTCTAGGAAGGCGATGAAGTCAACGAAGTAGCTAAACGGCATTTGATCGTAGTGCTTATTGACCGACATCACCCGAATGGATAGATGACGACGGATCAATGGAGACAGGTGGACGCAAAAATCCTCGATGCCATCGTTGCCAGGTTGACGGATGAACCAGACAAACCCTCGCCCACGTTTGAAGGAGCAGAGTGGTACTTGGGAGTCATGATCTTCAAATGTAAAGATGAACAAACGCTGAAATGGATCACGGAGGTAGCTCTTAAGATAGAAGGACTATAGGAAGGCGCGAAGCTGGAAATAGTGGATAGGAACGATATTCTGTGTATACCGCGTGCTAAGGTACGAGTAAATAACACAGTAAAACCGGAAGTCGCTCTACTCCTATTCCGGCTGCAGAATCCCGATGTTCCGACTGCGGACAGGAAGCTACTATACGCTGGCAAACCGGACACGAAGGGCTCCCAGTATCTGATCCTCCAAATAAATAAAGAGGCAGAGAAGATGCTATACCAGTAATATATAGTTAAAGAGGTACTCATCCCGTTGATTGATATCCTTACTGCCCCATTGAGGGTGGTGCGAATTCGCGTCTGCATCTACCACCATCTTCCATTCACGTTGACCGGCTTCCTCCATAAAGTTTTGTAGCTCCATGGGCGGTGCCTCGGCGTCGTGTGCAAATAGCAGGAGGCGAGGAGTCTGGGACCGTCGTCCCCCTCCATGACAATCACTGTCAGGTCATCAGCACTTACATTAGACAATAAATATGCGTTAATATTATTCTTTGCAAGGATGGCAGATCTAATCTTCCTTACCATTGCAGCGTGAAAAAGTTTATAATCTTTCGACCTTAATCCAGAGATTTTGTTCCCGGAGGATAGCCTTGGATCAGGGCCACGTCATAGCTGCCTTCCTCTAACGTGAAGAGCAGCTTGGCTGAAGCCACCTTACTGTGGTGTAGGTTGATTTGCAGCACTTTCCCCATCAGGTTCAGTATTGCTTCGTACGGAAGCAGCTGCAGTCGCTGGCACTCCGTCCGACACCTCCATCTTTTCGTCCCCGTGTACCTGGAGAAATTCGTTAACGTTGGTTACCGATGCGAGTCCGAGATCCCTCTCTAGTTCTCCCGTCTCCAGCGTGTTGTCGTCCTTTGGATGACGCTTTTTGAGGCGCAGGTATGCACTACCCGTTCCCCACGACATCTTCCCGAAACGCTGGTAAGTATAGCGAATAGGGGAAACATACCAACATCGGAACATGTATTGGACATCACTTTCTTTTACGGTGACAATATAAAGATCTTAGACTGGAAGGTCCTTGAGCAACCCTCCTTCTATGATCATAGTTATATAAGTGTCACTGTAGATATAAAGATCCCACAAAGAACAGGAGAAATATTTAGGAACCCTAGAAATACAAACTGGGGCCTTTACGAGAGGTTGCTAATGGGTTACTTAAGAAATGTTCCTCAAATCACTTCTAGCAGCGACGTTGAGGCAGCGACAGAGCTCCTTACATCTAAAATCCTTATGGCATACCATAAATCCTGCCTGCCTACGAGACTTGGACGCAAATCTAAGCCCCCATGGTGGAGTAAGGACATTGGTAAGCAAAGGAAGGAAGTTAGAGAGTTATTTAAGCTAGCCAAACTTGCTGATTTTGAAGAATGCTGGAGAGAATATAAAACATTACTATCGCGATACAAAAAAGAGATAAGGAGAGTCAAGAGAAGCTCCTGGCAGAACTTCTGTGGTAATTTGGACAAGACTTCTGAGGCATCGAGACTTCGGAAAATACTTGCCAAGTCTCCTATAATCACTTCACTAGTCCGCAAAGACACAGGCGAATGGACCAAAGACGGAAAGGAAACGCTGGAGGCATTTATAGAACGGAGGTTTCAGACGTAATTGTCACTACACGGGATGCTTTAAATGAGGTATGTGAGGGCCTGATTACATCGGTTAGACTAGAATGGGCCTTAAAATCGTTTGACCCCTTTAAATCCCCGGGACCAGACGGCATTTTTCCCGCACTTCTGCATAAGGGTATTGCTGCAGTTTTACCATGGCCTAAAAATATTTTCAGGGACTGCTTGAGGCTTAACTATGTTCCGAAGAACTGGAGACTTTCATGGGTTGTATTCATACCAAAGGCAGGTAGGAGCAGCCACTTGTATCCAAAAGAATATCGGCCGATAAGTCTCACTTCGTTCATATTAATGACGTTTGAAAGACTATTGGACTCGTATATTAAGGAAAGGGTTTCACCGGATCTAATATCGAGGGACCAACATGTCTATACGAAAGGCAAGTCCACGGAAACAGCTCTTCATATTGTCGTGATGCAAATAGAAAGGGCCATTCAGTACGGTGAGTATGCAATAGGTGTCTTCCTTGATGTATCAGGAGCCGTTAACAATGTTTCGACAGAAGCACTGTTGGAGGGCCTTGAATCAATTGACGCACATCCATCCATACGGTACTGTATCGGCATCTACTCGAATTGCCGGATGGTGGTGGCTGAATGTGATGCGACGATTTTGGTAAGGAGGGCATGCAGAGGTACGCCTCAAGGGGGCGTAATCTCTCCGCTGCTATGGACACTTGTAATGAATAAAATTCTTCTTAAAATGAGGGATGGAGGTACAAAGTTAACTGCCTATGCAGATGATTTGGCCGTAATCATCTCAGGTGGGTGCCTTAGCTCAATGAATCAAGTGCTTGAGAGGGTGCTTACGCTTCCGGTGAAAAATATAGCACTTCTTTTATTGGAATTTAGCTTAATTTTCCACCTTTGAAAATATTTAGCAAGGTTCTGAAAAGCCTCTATAAGAATTTGTTGAATCACACTATAGCTATTCCAGAGCAGTAAAGAGCAGTGTCCTCAGCAAAGATTGAAGCTAGACAATGTTTAAGAGTTCGAATGTCATAGGTGTACAAATTATAGAGCATTGGACCTAACATAGAACCCTGAGGAACGCCTGCAGTTATCAGTTTTCTATCAGACTTGACACCATCCATATTAATCCAAAAATATCTGTCGGAAAGAAAACTGTTTATCATTTAAACTAGATACAAGGGGCCAGAGCTATTACTAATTTGCTTATGGATAAGGCCTTTGTGCCACACAGTGTCAAAAGCAGCCTGAATATCTAAAGCGACCATGCTCACGGATTTCTTGGAATTTAACTAGTTTTTGACAAATTTCTTAAGGATCTTGAGCGGATGAATACAGCTAAGCGTATGTCTGAAGCCGTACTGTGAAGAGGGAAGAATATTGTTTTATTCAATGGAGGTATTAATTTAACCTTAATTGAATTATTATTATTTTGGGGAATCTTAGAAGACTGATGGGGCGGTAACTTTCTGGAGAGTCAACAGGTTTACCTGGCTTTGAAATTGCAACGATTTTAGCAAACTTCCAGTTGCGTGGAAAGTAGTTGATGGTCATGAATTTATTAAACACAATAGCTTATAATTTTAGAGCACGTTTGGGGAGATGTTTCAGGCAGATATTTATTATTATTATTATTTTATTATCGTCAATGTAACGGAAAACACAATTCAAATCGCGCAGAACTTCGTTAATGAGTCTTTGAAAAGTTTGTGCTGCATTGCATAAACCGAAAGTCACAAATTTAAACTCAAATAAGTCGAAAGGTATTGTAATAGCCATCTTCGGAATATTGTCTTCATGAACAGGCCCTTGGAGAAAAGCTTTCTGTAAATCTATCTTCGAAAAAACCACCCTTCCATACAAGTTGCTCGTGAAATTCACTAAATACGGTAGCGGATAGCCGTCTGGAAGTGTTTAATCGTTTAGGGCCCGGTAATCACCGCATGGACGCCAGGCGCCATCACTTTTCTTCACCAGTTGCTACTTGAAGGTCAACAAATTCGGGCTTTCATTAGATACTTAAATTCGGCTTGAGGAGCTGCTAATTTACCGGCGAAAGGTGTCTTGGGTAAGAGTGTACCGGTCACCCTTTAGTCTCTATACGATTAACAACGATTGCATTGGTGGCAGTGCCGCAAATTGGGTATTTAGCGATATCTGCGAATTCGGCTAACAAGTCAGCAAATGGGTCATTGGTGTTAGTTGAATGTTTAAATTGATGCAGCAGTGATTGATACTTTAGTTGTAGCTGACGATCTTAGGGAAGTTATGAGTTGATTGCAACGCATATCGACGAGCAGATCATAATGTCGAATGAAGTCTGCACCAATAATGTGACTCGACACGTCAGCAACCAAGAAAGACCAACAGAATGCACGTCGGAGGCCTAAATCTAATTTA
This sequence comes from Amiota mariae, assembly GCA_035041805.1. NCBI lineage: Eukaryota > Metazoa > Arthropoda > Insecta > Diptera > Drosophilidae > Amiota > Amiota mariae. The sequence goes on from JAWNKV010000146.1 coordinate 141,828, forward strand.
ACACGCAATTTACCATTCGCAGCATATAGTTAAATAGGAGTTGGTCGTAGGTCGAATGTCTTTGAGGTTATTTGCAGAATGGACACGTCTGCACACGAGGAATTTCTTCTTTCAAATGTGCGTTCGATGTTCATTTGATCCCGCCGCAGATGTGTTGGCTGGCGAATTCATCAATTTGCACGGGCTTCGGCATCTCAGTACATTGCGTGCAAACTTCGCGTGGTACAATCACACACCGAATTGAGAGCTCTCAGAAATTTGTTGGCGTCGTCGAGAGTATTGACGTGATCTAGAGCTGCTCCGATTTCGTTCCCGCAAAGGTAGTGTCATCTTGTCAATTCTCCTGTTGAGTTCCACATCCACTGCACGCAATTCGAAGTAGCTATCCCTGAATGTATTGATATGTGGGCCAATTGCATCCATTATATCAGTGATGCGCAACCTTTTAATAGTAGCGGGCCTCATTATTAACCAATTTCGTCTCGAGGGTCACACTAAAAAAGTTTGAAATAAAAAGGTATACAAAAACTTCAAAAATATCATAGCTTTATATTTATTATTATTATTTATTTTTGTAGTTTGTATATTTTATCAATGGGAAGACTGTCTTTGCTTTTCAATAATCAATTTGTCAAAATGCACTTGAAAATTTGAAGTCGCGACGCGCAAACTATTTTCTAGATTACTGTCAGTCATGCGATTCCTTGATTTCGACTTCACAATTTTCATTCTTGAAAATAACTGTTTGCACAAGTAAGTGCTACCAAACATTGACATCATATTAAGAGCATGTTGACGGATGGCAGGGTAATTCGACTTTGTGACATACTTAGAATAGAACCCATGGAGTCCGACACAATTAAACTTTTCATTTTGTGTTGTGTTGCTTTGCAAGTCAATAAACTCCATTTGCATAAATGGTGGGGCATAATCGACAACTGCAGTGAATGGATTTGAAGAAATATTAAATTAAAATTAATTTAAATTCATTTCAAAAGCTTGATGTTTTGAATCAAACCCTTGAAGGCGGATGTTAAGATCATTGAGGTGACCAGTCATATCAGCCAAAAAAGCAAAGTGGCTTAACCATTAAGGATCTTTCAGTTCAGAAACCTCCTTGTGTTATTCTGTCAAATAATTTAGTCTGTATTCTTTCAGATGAAAAAATCTCTTCATCATATTCCCATGTGATAGCCACCGGACGTCAGTGAAATACAATACGTCCCCATATTCTGCATCCAACTCAGTTAAGTAGGCCTGGAACTCTCTGTGGTTGAGGCCGCGAGACCTTATATAATTTACAGTCGTAACTAAGACTTTCGTTATGAAAGTTTAATCATTTGGCACACAAGCTTTGTTGGTGGATGATACAATGAAATTGTTGAATGATGATGGCTCTTCGTTTTTCTTTATATGTGCTACTAACCCTTCGTTTCCCTATCATAGCAGGTGCTCCATCAGTTACTAAAGCAGTCATATTTTTATTTTTAGGTTAAACCGATCCAACACTGCCATTACTTTGTTGTAAATGTCCAACCCTTTTGTTGTACCCTTCATATGCTCAAGTGATACCAACTCCTTTGTTATTTCAATGTTCTCGTCGATTCTTCGAACAAAAACATCCAACTGTGCAGTGTCAGTCATGTCTGTGTTTTCATCAATAGCAATTGCAAAAGAGATGAAATGGGAAGCTGTTTCTTTTAATGTGCGTTGCAAATCCTCAGCCATATCATCGATTCTTCTCACAACAGTGTCCCTTGATAAGCTGACCTTCATAAGCAAATGTTTCTGTGAAGGCAGAAAATTTCAGCGGTAGCCGCAAGGCATTCTTTGACAAATGCGCCATCGGAGATTGGCTTTGACTTTTTGGCAATCTTTTCTGCTATCACTTAACTTGTTCAAAACAACAGCAATATTGTCATGTTCAGCAGTTTTACGAAGAAATGCGTATTGCTGTCATTGTAATTGCTTCTTTAGTACCTCAATTTTTTCCTTTCGTAAGATTCCTTGTAGAGAACCAAATTTTTCCCTATGCTTGGATTCGTAATGCCGCTTTAAATTATATTCCTTCAACACAGATATGCTCTCATTGCAAATCAAACACACAGGTTTGTCCTTGAATAAAATAAAAAAATACTTTAAATTCCACACTTCGTTAAACAATCTTTTTTCATCACCAATCACACGTTTTCTTTTACATACACTGTCGATTATAAAACTCAATAGTACTGTTTTGTTGTAGGTTTAAGTTAGTACTTCAGACAAAGAATCACTATTAATCACTCGCGGTATAAACTAACCGATCTATTTTCAAAATAGTCAGAATTGCTAAGTGTTGAGATTTTACAATTTTGTAAATACACATTATGGGTAAAAGCTACAATGATCTTAGAATACGAGTACAAGAAGGGAAGAACAGAATATAAGTTTGAAGCAAAGAGAACAGAAATGTAACGGGACTTTCTGTGTCTATGAAATGTGGCCTTGTTCGGCTTATCTTTCTTTTACTCATTCTTACTTACTTTGCGAATGTTGTGCCAAAGAGTATAAAATATATAGAGTAAACAAATCATTAAATTTAATCGGTATTTCTCTTTATTTTTAAACCAAACAACAAATTGTGTTTTGTTACACCATGCCCTATATTTATTGAAATATTGTACCTTACTATGGCTTATTGAAGTTTCACTTCTATCACGTTTATATGGTAATAAACACGATTTTTTATTTTTTTTATTTTGCTTTCTTGATTATATATTTAACTTACTAGCTCCGTATCACTACGCGGGCCGCCGGTTGCGCATTGCTGCATTACATAATCTGCGATCTTCACAAATTCCGCGGGAGTACCAGAAGATGCTGCAACTACGGGCTGAACAACTGCAAGAAGACGCATAAGCCTTTTAATGTCACATCAGGTAAAGTAGTGCCTGCTACCCGCTTCACCTCGATATATAAATCCGACGGTTTTTTTTCGCTTAGAGGTAGCTCAGACAGAAGTCTATTAGGATGGCGTTGTTCACTGTCTGCAAAATGTTCTATAATTTTACGTTTCACGTACTCAAAACGGTTGGTGGACGGCAACCATGTCCACCTCACTGTCTTTGATAGTAATAAAGTGGTACCGGCAGCACCTATTGCGTCAGCCTTATCGTCGGGCATATTGAAATTGTTTAGAGGGGTCACAAATACGATTTGGCTAATTCAGTGAATACGGTTTTTAAGGGTTGTTTTGATTTTGTTTTATTAATTCAAAGGATTTTGTTTTTTTTTTTAATAAAATATAATAATAATTGAATACATATAAAATTCAAAAACCTTAAAGCTAAATAAATATTTAAGAGGCAAACAATACACATTACAAAAAAAAATCTATTTCCCACTAGCGCCCGTAATTTGCAACCTATTTAGTTCGTTTTTTTTAATGTAGATAATTACAGTAAATAGAGATTATGCTAAAAAAAAAAAATAGAAAAATATTTGAAAACATTAAACAAAAATGCTTAGATATATTTCTATACAGCAAAAACTGGACTTGAACAAACAAAGTTTCACATGTAGATTGGACCAAAGCGAAGCGGGGCTGAGAACAGCTAGTAAACTTATAAATATAAAGTTCTGAATTCGTCAGGAACACGACGCTTCACAACGATCTCAGCATGCCTTAAAGAATCACTTCATCTTGGAAGGTTCCTTCGAACATTAAATTAGCCGATCCTTCGTTCAAGTAGCCACAGCAGATTGATCTTCTAATCGGAGCGGGTCTGTTGTTCGAGCTATTGCGTATAGGGCAGATCTTGCTGGCTCCTGGTTGGCATTGCTGGAAAACAACACAAATCGACTGGATTCTTTCTAGTGGACGGCATCATGCCCCAAACTCTTATCGCTTGTCGCAATCCAACGGACATCGGATGGCATCAACCCCAGCACTCGACTGTACGAATTGGTACGTCAATTCTGGGAGGTAGAACATAACTTTGAACCTATATACAAGGCAACAACGGAGGAACTCAACTGTTAAAATAATTTTAAGGAGCATGTTGCCAGACTACCCTCCGGGGAGTATTCGGTCCGGTTGCCCTTGAAACAGGGCACATAAGCTCATTTCTCCAATGCAAACGACGATTGGAAACCTGGGACTGAAAATTTCCACGTAATTCTAAGTTAAAGGAGAAATATTTTTCCTTCATTAGTGAATACATTGAACTTAATCACATTTCTCCAGTTCCCATCGCAAACATCCATGTAAGATGTGGTATTCCTGGTTGGTGAATCCAGTCCTGTGTCGATAGCTGGCGGGGAGGATATAAAAGGAGCAAGGTAGTTGAGGAAGGGGAAGTTGTCGAAGAACGTCGGAGCCGTCAGGTTGAAGTTGTGTCGCAGAAGTTGTTATGAGTGTTACCATTATTTCTGTTAATAATTACTTTTAATATATCTGACATTTTTATTATACCGAATATAATACACATGAATTAAACATTATAAATTAAAGAACACCGTCTTTACTTTTGGGGGCTCAATATTTGGAAAGCGTATTAAATTCGAAAAGTGCGAAGAATAAAAGTTTAAAAAAACATAAAGGTACGGTCAATGAACTCGGAAAGAGAAGAACTAAAAGTTTTAATGAGTGCGAAAGAAGAAATATCGGAAGAAGTGAGAAAGACATACGCGACGCGATCGAAAACTCAGGTAATTGCAGAACAAGCAATTACGGTAAAAGGAAACGGTGAAGAAAAAACGAACACTGAGAGAAATAGTTGTGTAGTTGCTGCAAGTGGTACATTTCAAAACAATATGTCACAAAAAAAAGTGGAAACATCCAGTGAGGTCGCCGGTTGTAGTGGTTCCAATAATGACTTACGGGAACTAATAAAATTGCTGACTCTAAAGATGGCAAAAGAAGAAGCGAGTGACAATAAAGCTAGTGTATCAGTGGCAGATTTTGGGAAGGTTATACCGGAGTGTGATGGTGAATCGATACCAATTAAAAATGGTTCGAAAACTTTGTTTTGAACGCAGACGCATACGGGTTGAATGAGAAGCAAATGTTTGTACAGGCAAGGAGCAGTATGACGAAATCGGCTCAGTTGTTTTTCGAATCAGCTCTCGTGAATGATTTTCGGTCATTACGCTCAGTGTTAGAGGCTGAATTCCATAAAGAATACAATAGTGCAGAAATCCATAAACAATTAAGAGATAGAAAAAAAAGAGACGATGAAAGCTTTCATGAGTATGAGTTGAATATGAAAAAGATTGCTGTTATCGGGAATATTGAAGACAATGCGGTTATACGATATATAGTTGATGGACTTAATGTGAAAGCTGAATTTCGATATGTGTTATACAGTGCAAAGTCATACTCACAGCTAAGAGAGCAGTATGACATATATGAAAGAGAAAACGGTAGTGGAACAATGAACAGAGTGCAAAAAAAAAAATTGACAACAAAGTAGAGAAAATTGAAATGAAAACAAATGGTAAAAAAAAAACGTTGCTTTAATTGTGGATCGCCTGATCATAAGCGTGATTGTAAAGATGAAATGAAATGTTTCAAGTGCAACAAAAGTGGACATATTTCGCGAAACTATACTGGTGGCTCAAATAAGCATGATACCGCGAGAAGTGTACATTTCGTTAATGACACTAGTCGCATAAAAATACAAATTATTTTAAATGGTGTACGAATGTTGATACGGGTTCGGATGTAACGTTGATGCAAGAAGGGATATGTAAAAGCCGATTGGGACACATACACTTGATGAATAATGAAATCAAGCTGTATGGCTTGGGAAATGTGGAAACAGCGGTAATAGGCAGCTTTACTGGGAACGTTGTGATTGATGAGCAACGAACGGAGCAGACTTTTTAGTAGTTCCAGATGATAAAATGAAATATGAAGTGATATTAGGTTGTGATTTCATTAAGAAATTTAAATCCATTTCAGACGCCGATGGCTTTAAGTTTGCAGCTCTGGACATGGAGGACGAATGGCTGCAACCGCATATTTATAAGGTATGCAAAGCGGCCAAAGAAGTTAAAGTTCTTCGTCGATACAAAGATGCCGTAAATGAGATGATGGCATCATTTGCACCAGCAGAGGAAAATGAATGCCCTATTAAATCGGAAGTTGTTACTGACAAAATTCTACCTTTTCATCACAGACCCAGTCGGTTGCCGCTGCATAAAAGAATCAAGCAAGAAGTATATAGTTTTTTTTTGTTAAGGATATAAAACCGTTGTTTCCTCGCATATACATTTCGGTAAAGCTAACGTTATATACAGTATATACATTCGTCACGAGTGCGAGCGTATGTGCATACGGCTGTGCACGTATATAAAGCTTACGTTATATACAGTATAAACACTACATAAAAATTATTCATATCATATTGTTGTAGCGCTGATTAGTGCAGTGAAACGAACGAGCATGCCAAAGAAAAATAGTAGTAAATTGACAACTGTTGTTCGTCAACAACAGCAACAACAAAATGAAATCATCTAATTCCTCGTTGACGCCAGAACAGCTTGCTGAGTTCGATGACCCGTCGTTGAACGTCCGTCAAGAGATTATTGATGAAATTTACGGTAGGTTTGATGAGGTACAGGCAGGCCTCAAGAGATTGGGCACAAGTAAGTTTCTTGAGGACACCAGAACTGAAGTTGCTCTACAATATTGCGACGTCAAGGCTAAATTAGCACAGTACACTGCTGTTTAAGGTGCATCCATCCCATCCTAACGTTATGCACCATTCCCTTTTGAATGATGCATCTTATCATGTTCCACAACTAAGATCAAGGCTTCCTGAGCTGAAAATCTGTAATTTCAGTGAAGCTTACGCAGTTTGTGAATTGTTGAATGATGATGGCTCTTCGTTTTTCTTTATATGTGCTACTAGCCCTTCGTTTTTCCCTATCATCAGTTACTAAAGCAGTCATATTTTTATTTTTAGGTTAAACCGATCCAACACTGCCATTACTTTGTTGTAAATGTCCAACCCTTTTGTTGTACCCTTCATATGCTCAAGTGATACCAACTCCTTTGTTATTTCAATGTTCTCGTCGATTCTTCGAACAAAAACATCCAACTGTGCAGTGTCAGTCATGTCTGTGTTTTCATCAATAGCAATTGCAAAAGAGATGAAATGGGAAGCTGTTTCTTTTAATGTGCGTTGCAAATCCTCAGCCATATCATCGATTCTTCTCACAACAGTGTCCCTTGATAAGCTGACCTTCATAAGCAAATGTTTCTGTGAAGGCAGAAAATTTCAGCGGTAGCCGCAAGGCATTCTTTGACAAATGCGCCATCGGAGATTGGCTTTGACTTTTTGGCAATCTTTTCTGCTATCACTTAACTTGTTCAAAACAACAGCAATATTGTCATGTTCAGCAGTTTTACGAAGAAATGCGTATTGCTGTCATTGTAATTGCTTCTTTAGTACCTCAATTTTTTCCTTTCGTAAGATTCCTTGTAGAGAACCAAATTTTTCCCTATGCTTGGATTCGTAATGCCGCTTTAAATTATATTCCTTCAACACAGATATGCTCTCATTGCAAATATAACACACAGGTTTGTCCTTGAATAAAATAAAAAAATACTTTAAATTCCACACTTCGTTAAACAATCTTTTTTCATCACCAATCACACGTTTTCTTTTACATACACTGTCGATTATAAAACTCAATAGTACTGTTTTGTTGTAGGTTTAAGTTAGTACTTCAGTAGATAAAGAATCACTATTAATCACTCGCGGTATAAACTAACCGATCTATTTTCAAAATAGTCAGAATTGCTAAGTGTTGAGATTTTACAATTTTGTAAATACACATTATGGATAAAAGCTACAATGATCTTAGAATACGAGTACAAGAAGGGAAGAATAGAATATAAGTTTGAAGCAAAGAGAACAGAAATGTAACGGGACTCTCTGTGTCTATGAAATGTGGCCTTGTTCGGCTTATCTTTCTTTTACTCATTCTTACTTACTTTGCGAACGTTGTGCCAAAGAGTATAAAATATATAGAGTGAACAAATCATTAAATTTAATCGGTATTTCTCTTTATTTTTAAACCAAACAACAAATTGTGTTTTGTTACACCATGCCCTATATTTATTGAAATATTGTACCTTACTATGGCTTATTGAAGTTTCACTTCTATCACGTTTATATGGTAATAAACACGATTTTTTTTTTTTTTTATTTTGCTTTCTTGATTATATATTTAACTTCCTAGCTCCGTATCACTACGCGGGCCGCCGGTTGCGCATTGCTGCATTACATAATCTGCGATCTTCACAAATTCCGCGGGAGTACCAGAAGATGCTGCAACCACGGGCTGAACAACTGCAAGAAGACGCATAAGCCTTTTAATGTCACATCAGGTAAAGTAGTGCCTGCTACCCGCTTCACCTCGATATATAAATCCGACGGTTTTTTGTCGCTTAGAGGTAGCTCAGACAGAAGTCTATTAGGATGGCGTTGTTCACTGTCTGCAAAATGTTCTATAATTTTACGTTTCACGTACTCAAAACGGTTGGTGGACGGCAACCATGTCCACCTCACTGTTTTTGATAGTAATAAAGTGGTACCGGCAGCACCTATTGCGTCAGCCTTATCGTCGGGCATATTGAAATTGTTTAGAGGGGTCACAAATACGATTTGGCTAATTCAGTGAATACGGTTTTTAAGGGTTGTTTTGATTTTGTTTTATTAATTCAAAGGATTTTGTTTTTTTTTTTAATAAAATATAATAATAATTGAATACATATAAAATTCAAAAACCTTAAAGCTAAATAAATATTTAAGAGGCAAACAATACACATTACAAAAAAAAATCTATTTCCCACTAGCGCCCGCAATTTGCAACCTATTTAGTTCGTTTTTTTTAATGTAGATAATTACAGTAAATAGAGATTATGCTAAAAAAAAAAAATAGAAAATATTTGAAAACATTAAACAAAAATGCTTAGATATATTTCTATACAGCAAAAACTGGACTTGAACAAACTAAGTTTCACATGTAGATTGGACCAAAGCAAAGCGGGGCTGAGAACAGCTAGTAAACTTATAAATATAAAGTTCTGAATTCGTCAGGAACACAACGCTTCACAACGATCTCAGCATGCCTTAAAGAATCACTTCATCTTGGAAGGTTCCTTCGAACATTAAATTAGCCGATCCTTCGTTCAAGTAGCCACAGCAGATTGATCTTCTAATCGGAGCGGGTCTGTTGTTCGAGCTATTGCGTATAGGGCAGATCTTGCTGGCTCCTGGTTGGCATTGCTGGAAAACAACACAAATCGACTGGATTCTTTCTAGTGGACGGCATCATGCCCCAAACTCTTATCGCTTGTCGCAATCCAACGGACATCGGATGGCATCAACCCCAGCACTCGACTGTACGAATTGGTACGTAAATTCTGGGAGGTAGAACATAACTTTGAACCTATATACAAGGCAACAACGGAGGAACTCAACTGTTAAAATAATTTTAAGGAGCATGTTGCCAGACTACCCTCCGGGGAGTATTCGGTCCGGTTGCCCTTGAAACAGGGCACATAAGCTCATTTCTCCAATGCAAACGACGATTGGAAACCTGGGACTGAAAATTTCCACGTAATTCTAAGTTAAAGGAGAAATATTTTTCCTTCATTAGTGAATACATTGAACTTAAACACATTTCTCCAGTTCCCGTCGCAAACATCCATGTAAGATGTGGTATTCCTGGTTGGTGAATCCAGTCCTGTGTCGATAGCTGGCGGGGAGGATATAAAAGGAGCAAGGTAGTTGAGGAAGGGGAAGTTGTCGAAGAACGTCGGAGCCGTCAGGTTGAAGTTGTGTCGCAGAAGTTGTTATGAGTGTTACCATTATTTCTGTTAATAATTACTTTTAATATATCTGACATTTTTATTATACCGAATATAATACACATGAATTAAACATTATAAATTAAAGAACACCGTCTTTACTTTTGGGGGCTCAATATTTGGAAAGCGTATTAAATTCGAAAAGTGCGAAGAATAAAAGTTTAAAAAAACATAAAGGTACGGTCAATGAACTCGGAAAGAGAAGAACTAAAAGTTTTAATGAGTGCGAAAGAAGAAATATCGGAAGAAGTGAGAAAGACATACGCGACGCGATCGAAAACTCAGGTAATTGCAGAACAAGCAATTACGGTAAAAGGAAACGGTGAAGCAAAAACGAACACTGAGAGAAATAGTTGTGTAGTTGCTGCAAGTGGTACATTTCAAAACAATATGTCACAAAAAAAAGTGGAAACATCCAGTGAGGTCGCCGGTTGTAGTGGTTCCAATAATGACTTACGGGAACTAATAAAATTGCTGACTCTAAAGATGGCAAAAGAAGAAGCGAGTGACAATAAAGCTAGTGTATCAGTGGCAGATTTTGGGAAGGTTATACCGGAGTGTGATGGTGAATCGATACCAATTAAAAATGGTTCGAAAACTTTGTTTTGAACGCAGACGCATACGGGTTGAATGAGAAGCAAATGTTTGTACAGGCAAGGAGCAGTATGACGAATTCGGCTCAGTTGTTTTTCGAATCAGCTCTCGTGAATGATTTTCGGTCATTACGCTCAGTGTTAGAGGCTGAATTCCATAAAGAATACAATAGTGCAGAAATCCATAAACAATTAAGAGATAGAAAAAAAAGAGACGATGAAAGCTTTCATGAGTATGAGTTGAATATGAAAAAGATTGCTGTTCTCGGGAATATTGAAGACAATGCGGTTATACGATATATAGTTGATGGACTTAATGTGAAAGCTGAATTTCGATATGTGTTATACAGTGCAAAGTCATACTCACAGCTAAGAGAGCAGTATGACATATATGAAAGAGAAAACGGTAGTGGAACAATGAACAGAGTGAAAAAAAAAAAAAATTGACAACAAAGTAGAGAAAATTGAAATGAAAACAAATGGTAAAAAAAAACGTTGCTTTAATTGTGGATCGCCTGATCATAAGCGTGATTGTAAAGATGAAATGAAATGTTTCAAGTGCAACAAAAGTGGACATATTTCGCGAAACTATACTGGTGGCTCAAATAAGCATGATACCGCGAGAAGTGTACATTTCGTTAATGACACTAGTCGCATAAAAATACAAATTATTTTAAATGGTGTACGAATGTTGATACGGGTTCGGATGTAACGTTGATGCAAGAAGGGATATGTAAAAGCCGATTGGGACACATACACTTGATGAATAATGAAATCAAGCTGTATGGCTTGGGAAATGTGGAAACAGCGGTAATAGGCAGCTTTACTGGGAACGTTGTGATTGATGAGCAACGAACGGAGCAGACTTTTTAGTGGTTCCAGATGATAAAATGAAATATGAAGTGATATTAGGTTGTGATTTCATTAAGAAATTTAAATTCATTTCAGACGCCGATGGCTTTAAGTTTGCAGCTCTGGACATGGAGGACGAATGGCTGCAACCGCATATTTATAAGGTATGCAAAGCGGCCAAAGAAGTTAAAGTTCTTCGTCGATACAAAGATGCCGTAAATGAGATGATGGCATCATTTGCACCAGCAGAGGAAAATGAATGCCCTATTAAATCGGAAGTTGTTACTGACAAAATTCTACCTTTTCATCACAGACCCAGTCGGTTGCCGCTGCATAAAAGAATCAAGCAAGAAGTATATAGTTTTTTTTTGTTAAGGATATAAAACCGTTGTTTCCTCGCATATACATTTCGGTAAAGCTAACGTTATATACAGTATATACATTCGTCACGAGTGCGAGCGTATGTGCATACGGCTGTGCACGTATATAAAGCTTACGTTATATACAGTATAAACACTACATAAAAATTATTCATATCATATTGTTGTAGCGCTGATTAGTGCAGTGAAACGAACGAGCATGCCAAAGAAAAATAGTGGTAAATTGACAACTGTTGTTCGTCAACAACAGCAACAGCAAAGTGAAATCAACTAATTCCTCGTTGACGCCAGAACAGCTTGCTGAGTTCGATGACCCGTCGTTGAACGTCCGTCAAGAGATTATTGATGAAATTTACGGTAGGTTTGATGAGGTACAGGCAGGCCTCAAGAGATTGGGCACAAGTAAGTTTCTTGAGGACACCAGAACTGAAGTTGCTCTACAATATTGCGACGTCAAGGCTAAATTAGCACAGTACACTGCTGTTTAAGGTGCATCCATCCCATCCTAACGTTATGCACCATTCCCTTTTGAATGATGCATCTTATCATGTTCCACAACTAAGATCAAGGCTTCCTGAGCTGAAAATCTGTAATTTCAGTGAAGCTTACGCAGTTTGTGAATTGTTGAATGATGATGGCTCTTCGTTTTTCTTTATATGTGCTACTAGCCCTTCGTTTTTCCCTATCATCAGTTACTAAAGCAGTCATATTTTTATTTTTAGGTTAAACCGATCCAACACTGCCATTACTTTGTTGTAAATGTCCAACCCTTTTGTTGTACCCTTCATATGCTCAAGTGATACCAACTCCTTTGTTATTTCAATGTTCTCGTCGATTCTTCGAACAAAAACATCCAACTGTGCAGTGTCAGTCATGTCTGTGTTTTCATCAATAGCAATTGCAAAAGAGATGAAATGGGAAGCTGTTTCTTTTAATGTGCGTTGCAAATCCTCAGCCATATCATCGATTCTTCTCACAACAGTGTCCCTTGATAAGCTGACCTTCATAAGCAAATGTTTCTGTGAAGGCAGAAAATTTCAGCGGTAGCCGCAAGGCATTCTTTGACAAATGCGCCATCGGAGATTGGCTTTGACTTTTTGGCAATCTTTTCTGCTATCACTTAACTTGTTCAAAACAACAGCAATATTGTCATGTTCAGCAGTTTTACGAAGAAATGCGTATTGCTGTCATTGTAATTGCTTCTTTAGTACCTCAATTTTTTCCTTTCGTAAGATTCCTTGTAGAGAACCAAATTTTTCCCTATGCTTGGATTCGTAATGCCGCTTTAAATTATATTCCTTCAACACAGATATGCTCTCATTGCAAATCAAACACACAGGTTTGTCCTTGAATAAAATAAAAAAATACTTTAAATTCCACACTTCGTTAAACAATCTTTTTTCATCACCAATCACACGTTTTCTTTTACATACACTGTCGATTATAAAACTCAATAGTACTGTTTTGTTGTAGGTTTAAGTTAGTACTTCAGACAAAGAATCACTATTAATCACTCGCGGTATAAACTAACCGATCTATTTTCAAAATAGTCAGAATTGCTAAGTGTTGAGATTTTACAATTTTGTAAATACACATTATGGATAAAAGCTACAATGATCTTAGAATACGAGTACAAGAAGGGAAGAACAGAATATAAGTTTGAAGCAAAGAGAACAGAAATGTAACGGGACTCTCTGTGTCTATGAAATGTGGCCTTGTTCGGCTTATCTTTCTTTTACTCATTCTTACTTACTTTGCGAACGTTGTGCCAAAGAGTATAAAATATATAGAGTGAACAAATCATTAAATTTAATCGGTATTTCTCTTTATTTTTAAACCAAACAACAAATTGTGTTTTGTTACACCATGCCCTATATTTATTGAAATATTGTACCTTACTATGGCTTATTGAAGTTTCACTTCTATCACGTTTATATGGTAATAAACACGATTTTTTTTTTTTTTTATTTTGCTTTCTTGATTATATATTTAACTTCCTAGCTCCGTATCACTACGCGGGCCGCCGGTTGCGCATTGCTGCATTACATAATCTGCGATCTTCACAAATTCCGCGGGAGTACCAGAAGATGCTGCAACCACGGGCTGAACAACTGCAAGAAGACGCATAAGCCTTTTAATGTCACATCAGGTAAAGTAGTGCCTGCTACCCGCTTCACCTCGATATATAAATCCGACGGTTTTTTGTCGCTTAGAGGTAGCTCAGACAGAAGTCTATTAGGATGGCGTTGTTCACTGTCTGCAAAATGTTCTATAATTTTACGTTTCACGTACTCAAAACGGTTGGTGGACGGCAACCATGTCCACCTCACTGTTTTTGATAGTAATAAAGTGGTACCGGTAGCACCTATTGCGTCAGCCTTATCGTCGGGCATATTGAAATTGTTTAGAGGGGTCACAAATACGATTTGGCTAATTCAGTGAATACGGTTTTTAAGGGTTGTTTTGATTTTGTTTTATTAATTCAAAGGATTTTGTTTTTTTTTAATAAAATATAATAATAATTGAATACATATAAAATTCAAAAACCTTAAAGCTAAATAAATATTTAAGAGGCAAACAATACACATTACAAAAAAAAATCTATTTCCCACTAGCGCCCGTAATTTGCAACCTATTTAGTTCGTTTTTTTTAATGTAGATAATTACAGTAAATAGAGATTATGCTAAAAAAAAAAAATAGAAAAATATTTGAAAACATTAAACAAAAATGCTTAGATATATTTCTATACAGCAAAAACTGGACTTGAACAAACAAAGTTTCACATGTAGATTGGACCAAAGCGAAGCGGGGCTGAGAACAGCTAGTAAACTTATAAATATAAAGTTCTGAATTCGTCAGGAACACGACGCTTCACAACGATCTCAGCATGCCTTAAAGAATCACTTCATCTTGGAAGGTTCCTTCGAACATTAAATTAGCCGATCCTTCGTTCAAGTAGCCACAGCAGATTGATCTTCTAATCGGAGCGGGTCTGTTGTTCGAGCTATTGCGTATAGGGCAGATCTTGCTGGCTCCTGGTTGGCATTGCTGGAAAACAACACAAATCGACTGGATTCTTTCTAGTGGACGGCATCATGCCCCAAACTCTTATCGCTTGTCGCAATCCAACGGACATCGGATGGCATCAACCCCAGCACTCGACTGTACGAATTGGTACGTCAATTCTGGGAGGTAGAACATAACTTTGAACCTATATACAAGGCAACAACGGAGGAACTCAACTGTTAAAATAATTTTAAGGAGCATGTTGCCAGACTACCCTCCGGGGAGTATTCGGTCCGGTTGCCCTTGAAACAGGGCACATAAGCTCATTTCTCCAATGCAAACGACGATTGGAAACCTGGGACTGAAAATTTCCACGTAATTCTAAGTTAAAGGAGAAATATTTTTCCTTCATTAGTGAATACATTGAACTTAATCACATTTCTCCAGTTCCCGTCGCAAACATCCATGTAAGATGTGGTATTCCTGGTTGGTGAATCCAGTCCTGTGTCGATAGCTGGCGGGGAGGATATAAAAGGAGCAAGGTAGTTGAGGAAGGGGAAGTTGTCGAAGAACGTCGGAGCCGTCAGGTTGAAGTTGTGTCGCAGAAGTTGTTATGAGTGTTACCATTATTTCTGTTAATAATTACTTTTAATATATCTGACATTTTTATTATACCGAATATAATACACATGAATTAAACATTATAAATTAAAGAACACCGTCTTTACTTTTGGGGGCTCAATATTTGGAAAGCGTATTAAATTCGAAAAGTGCGAAGAATAAAAGTTTAAAAAAACATAAAGGTACGGTCAATGAACTCGGAAAGAGAAGAACTAAAAGTTTTAATGAGTGCGAAAGAAGAAATATCGGAAGAAGTGAGAAAGACATACGCGACGCGATCGAAAACTCAGGTAATTGCAGAACAAGCAATTGCGGTAAAAGGAAACGGTGAAGAAAAAACGAACACTGAGAGAAATAGTTGTGTAGTTGCTGCAAGTGGTACATTTCAAAACAATATGTCACAAAAAAAAGTGGAAACATCCAGTGAGGTCGCCGGTTGTAGTGGTTCCAATAATGACTTACGGGAACTAATAAAATTGCTGCCTCTAAAGATGGCAAAAGAGGAAGCGAGTGACAATAAAGCTAGTGTATCAGTGGCAGATTTTGGGAAGGTTATACCGGAGTGTGATGGCGAATCGATACCAATTAAAAATGGTTCGAAAACTTTGTTTTGAACGCAGACGCATACGGGTTGAATGAGAAGCAAATGTTTGTACAGGCAGGGAGCAGTATGACGAATACGGCTCAGTTGTTTTTCGAATCAGCTCTCGTGAATGATTTTCGGTCATTACGCTCAGTGTTAGAGGCTGAATTCCATAAAGAATACAATAGTGCAGAAATCCATAAACAATTAAGAGATAGAAAAAAAAGAGACGATGAAAGCTTTCATGAGTATGAGTTGAATATGAAAAAGATTGTTGTTCTCGGGAATATTGAAGACAATGCGGTTATACGATATATAGTTGATGGACTTAATGTGAAAGCTGAATTTCGATATGTGTTATACAGTGCAAAGTCATACTCACAGCTAAGAGAGCAGTATGACATATATGAAAGAGAAAACGGTAGTGGAACAATGAACAGAGTGCAAAAAAAAAAATTGACAACAAAGTAGAGAAAATTGAAATGAAAACAAATGGTAAAAAAAAAACGTTGCTTTAATTGTGGATCGCCTGATCATAAGCGTGATTGTAAAGATGAAATGAAATGTTTCAAGTGCAACAAAAGTGGACATATTTCGCGAAACTATACTGGTGGCTCAAATAAGCATGATACCGCGAGAAGTGTACATTTCGTTAATGACACTAGTCGCATAAAAATACAAATTATTTTAAATGGTGTACGAATGTTGATACGGGTTCGGATGTAACGTTGATGCAAGAAGGGATATGTAAAAGCCGATTGGGACACATACACTTGATGAATAATGAAATCAAGCTGTATGGCTTGGGAAATGTGGAAACAGCGGTAATAGGCAGCTTTACTGGGAACGTTGTGATTGATGAGCAACGAACGGAGCAGACTTTTTAGTAGTTCCAGATGATAAAATGAAATATGAAGTGATATTAGGTTGTGATTTCATTAAGAAATTTAAATCCATTTCAGACGCCGATGGCTTTAAGTTTGCAGCTCTGGACATGGAGGACGAATGGCTGCAACCGCATATTTATAAGGTATGCAAAGCGGCCAAAGAAGTTAAAGTTCTTCGTCGATACAAAGATGCCGTAAATGAGATGATGGCATCATTTGCACCAGCAGAGGAAAATGAATGCCCTATTAAATCGGAAGTTGTTACTGACAAAATTCTACCTTTTCATCACAGACCCAGTCGGTTGCCGCTGCATAAAAGAATCAAGCAAGAAGTATATAGTTTTTTTTTGTTAAGGATATAAAACCGTTGTTTCCTCGCATATACATTTCGGTAAAGCTAACGTTATATACAGTATATACATTCGTCACGAGTGCGAGCGTATGTGCATACGGCTGTGCACGTATATAAAGCTTACGTTATATACAGTATAAACACTACATAAAAATTATTCATATCATATTGTTGTAGCGCTGATTAGTGCAGTGAAACGAACGAGCATGCCAAAGAAAAATAGTAGTAAATTGACAACTGTTGTTCGTCAACAACAGCAACAACAAAATGAAATCATCTAATTCCTCGTTGACGCCAGAACAGCTTGCTGAGTTCGATGACCCGTCGTTGAACGTCCGTCAAGAGATTATTGATGAAATTTACGGTAGGTTTGATGAGGTACAGGCAGGCCTCAAGAGATTGGGCACAAGTAAGTTTCTTGAGGACACCAGAACTGAAGTTGCTCTACAATATTGCGACGTCAAGGCTAAATTAGCACAGTACACTGCTGTTTAAGGTGCATCCATCCCATCCTAACGTTATGCACCATTCCCTTTTGAATGATGCATCTTATCATGTTCCACAACTAAGATCAAGGCTTCCTGAGCTGAAAATCTGTAATTTCAGTGAAGCTTACGCAGTTTGTGAATTGTTGAATGATGATGGCTCTTCGTTTTTCTTTATATGTGCTACTAGCCCTTCGTTTTTCCCTATCATCAGTTACTAAAGCAGTCATATTTTTATTTTTAGGTTAAACCGATCCAACACTGCCATTACTTTGTTGTAAATGTCCAACCCTTTTGTTGTACCCTTCATATGCTCAAGTGATACCAACTCCTTTGTTATTTCAATGTTCTCGTCGATTCTTCGAACAAAAACATCCAACTGTGCAGTGTCAGTCATGTCTGTGTTTTCATCAATAGCAATTGCAAAAGAGATGAAATGGGAAGCTGTTTCTTTTAATGTGCGTTGCAAATCCTCAGCCATATCATCGATTCTTCTCACAACAGTGTCCCTTGATAAGCTGACCTTCATAAGCAAATGTTTCTGTGAAGGCAGAAAATTTCAGCGGTAGCCGCAAGGCATTCTTTGACAAATGCGCCATCGGAGATTGGCTTTGACTTTTTGGCAATCTTTTCTGCTATCACTTAACTTGTTCAAAACAACAGCAATATTGTCATGTTCAGCAGTTTTACGAAGAAATGCGTATTGCTGTCATTGTAATTGCTTCTTTAGTACCTCAATTTTTTCCTTTCGTAAGATTCCTTGTAGAGAACCAAATTTTTCCCTATGCTTGGATTCGTAATGCCGCTTTAAATTATATTCTTTCAACACAGATATGCTCTCATTGCAAATCAAACACACAGGTTTGTCCTTGAATAAAATAAAAAAATACTTTAAATTCCACACTTCGTTAAACAATCTTTTTTCATCACCAATCACACGTTTTCTTTTACATACACTGTCGATTATAAAACTCAATAGTACTGTTTTGTTGTAGGTTTAAGTTAGTACTTCAGTAGATAAAGAATCACTATTAATCACTCGCGGTATAAACTAACCGATCTATTTTCAAAATAGTCAGAATTGCTAAGTGTTGAGATTTTACAATTTTGTAAATACACATTATGGATAAAAGCTACAATGATCTTAGAATACGAGTACAAGAAGGGAAGAATAGAGTATAAGTTTGAAGCAAAGATAACAGAAATGTAACGGGACTCTCTGTGTCTATGAAATGTGGCCTTGTTCGGCTTATCTTTCTTTTACTCATTCTTACTTACTTTGCGAACGTTGTGCCAAAGAGTATAAAATATATAGAGTGAACAAATCATTAAATTTAATCGGTATTTCTCTTTATTTTTAAACCAAACAACAAATTGTGTTTTGTTACACCATGCCCTATATTTATTGAAATATTGTACCTTACTATGGCTTATTGAAGTTTCACTTCTATCACGTTTATATGGTAATAAACACGATTTTTTTTTTTTTTTATTTTGCTTTCTTGATTATATATTTAACTTCCTAGCTCCGTATCACTACGCGGGCCGCCGGTTGCGCATTGCTGCATTACATAATCTGCGATCTTCACAAATTCCGCGGGAGTACCAGAAGATGCTGCAACCACGGGCTGAACAACTGCAAGAAGACGCATAAGCCTTTTAATGTCACATCAGGTAAAGTAGTGCCTGCTACCCGCTTCACCTCGATATATAAATCCGACGGTTTTTTTTCGCTTAGAGGTAGCTCAGACAGAAGTCTATTAGGATGGCGTTGTTCACTGTCTGCAAAATGTTCTATAATTTTACGTTTCACGTACTCAAAACGGTTGGTGGACGGCAACCATGTCCACCTCACTGTCTTTGATAGTAATAAAGTGGTACCGGCAGCACCTATTGCGTCAGCCTTATCGTCGGGCATATTGAAATTGTTTAGAGGGGTCACAAATACGATTTGGCTAATTCAGTGAATACGGTTTTTAAGGGTTGTTTTGATTTTGTTTTATTAATTCAAAGGATTTTGTTTTTTTTTTTAATAAAATATAATAATAATTGAATACATATAAAATTCAAAAACCTTAAAGCTAAATAAATATTTAAGAGGCAAACAATACACATTACAAAAAAAATCTATTTCCCACTAGCGCCCGTAATTTGCAACCTATTTAGTTCGTTTTTTTTAATGTAGATAATTACAGTAAATAGAGATTATGCTAAAAAAAAAAAATAGAAAAATATTTGAAAACATTAAACAAAAATGCTTAGATATATTTCTATACAGCAAAAACTGGACTTGAACAAACAAAGTTTCACATGTAGATTGGACCAAAGCGAAGCGGGGCTGAGAACAGCTAGTAAACTTATAAATATAAAGTTCTGAATTCGTCAGGAACACGACGCTTCACAACGATCTCAGCATGCCTTAAAGAATCACTTCATCTTGGAAGGTTCCTTCGAACATTAAATTAGCCGATCCTTCGTTCAAGTAGCCACAGCAGATTGATCTTCTAATCGGAGCGGGTCTGTTGTTCGAGCTATTGCGTATAGGGCAGATCTTGCTGGCTCCTGGTTGGCATTGCTGGAAAACAACACAAATCGACTGGATTCTTTCTAGTGGACGGCATCATGCCCCAAACTCTTATCGCTTGTCGCAATCCAACGGACATCGGATGGCATCAACCCCAGCACTCGACTGTACGAATTGGTACGTCAATTCTGGGAGGTAGAACATAACTTTGAACCTATATACAAGGCAACAACGGAGGAACTCAACTGTTAAAATAATTTTAAGGAGCATGTTGCCAGACTACCCTCCGGGGAGTATTCGGTCCGGTTGCCCTTGAAACAGGGCACATAAGCTCATTTCTCCAATGCAAACGACGATTGGAAACCTGGGACTGAAAATTTCCACGTAATTCTAAGTTAAAGGAGAAATATTTTTCCTTCATTAGTGAATACATTGAACTTAATCACATTTCTCCAGTTCCCGTCGCAAACATCCATGTAAGATGTGGTATTCCTGGTTGGTGAATCCAGTCCTGTGTCGATAGCTGGCGGGGAGGATATAAAAGGAGCAAGGTAGTTGAGGAAGGGGAAGTTGTCGAAGAACGTCGGAGCCGTCAGGTTGAAGTTGTGTCGCAGAAGTTGTTATGAGTGTTACCATTATTTCTGTTAATAATTACTTTTAATATATCTGACATTTTTATTATACCGAATATAATACATATGAATTAAACATTATAAATTAAAGAACACCGTCTTTACTTTTGGGGGCTCAATATTTGGAAAGCGTATTAAATTCGAAAAGTGCGAAGAATAAAAGTTTAAAAAAACATAAAGGTACGGTCAATGAACTCGGAAAGAGAAGAACTAAAAGTTTTAATGAGTGCGAAAGAAGAAATATCGGAAGAAGTGAGAAAGACATACGCGACGCGATCGAAAACTCAGGTAATTGCAGAACAAGCAATTGCGGTAAAAGGAAACGGTGAAGAAAAAACGAACACTGAGAGAAATAGTTGTGTAGTTGCTGCAAGTGGTACATTTCAAAACAATATGTCGCAAAAAAAAGTGGAAACATCCAGTGAGGTCGCCGGTTGTAGTGGTTCCAATAATGACTTACGGGAACTAATAAAATTGCTGACTCTAAAGATGGCAAAAGAAGAAGCGAGTGACAATAAAGCTAGTGTATCAGTGGCAGATTTTGTGAAGGTTATACCGGAGTGTGATGGTGAATCGATACCAATTAAAAATGGTTCGAAAACTTTGTTTTGAACGCAGACGCATACGGGTTGAATGAGAAGCAAATGTTTGTACAGGCAGGGAGCAGTATGACGAATACGGCTCAGTTGTTTTTCGAATCAGCTCTCGTGAATGATTTTCGGTCATTACGCTCAGTGTTAGAGGCTGAATTCCATAAAGAATACAATAGTGCAGAAATCCATAAACAATTAAGAGATAGAAAAAAAAGAGACGATGAAAGCTTTCATGAGTATGAGTTGAATATGAAAAAGATTGCTGTTCTCGGGAATATTGAAGACAATGCGGTTATACGATATATAGTTGATGGACTTAATGTGAAAGCTGAATTTCGATATGTGTTATACAGTGCAAAGTCATACTCACAGCTAAGAGAGCAGTATGACATATATGAAAGAGAAAACGGTAGTGGAACAATGAACAGAGTGAAAAAAAAAAAAATTGACAACAAAGTAGAGAAAATTGAAATGAAAACAAATGGTAAAAAAAAACGTTGCTTTAATTGTGGATCGCCTGATCATAAGCGTGATTGTAAAGATGAAATGAAATGTTTCAAGTGCAACAAAAGTGGACATATTTCGCGAAACTATACTGGTGGCTCAAATAAGCATGATACCGCGAGAAGTGTACATTTCGTTAATGACACTAGTCGCATAAAAATACAAATTATTTTAAATGGTGTACGAATGTTGATACGGGTTCGGATGTAACGTTGATGCAAGAAGGGATATGTAAAAGCCGATTGGGACACATACACTTGATGAATAATGAAATCAAGCTGTATGGCTTGGGAAATGTGGAAACAGCGGTAATAGGCAGCTTTACTGGGAACGTTGTGATTGATGAGCAACGAACGGAGCAGACTTTTTAGTGGTTCCAGATGATAAAATGAAATATGAAGTGATATTAGGTTGTGATTTCATTAAGAAATTTAAATTCATTTCAGACGCCGATGGCTTTAAGTTTGCAGCTCTGGACATGGAGGACGAATGGCTGCAACCGCATATTTATAAGGTATGCAAAGCGGCCAAAGAAGTTAAAGTTCTTCGTCGATACAAAGATGCCGTAAATGAGATGATAGCATCATTTGCACCAGCAGAGGAAATTGAATGCCCTATTAAATCGGAAGTTGTTACTGACAAAATTCTACATTTTCATCACAGACCCAGTCGGTTGCCGCTGCATCAGCAGAATGCAGTGACAGAAAAGATAAAATAATGGTAGGATCAAGGAATTATACGTCGATCAATATGAGAGTATGCAAGTAGGGTGGTAGTAGTAAATAAGAAACACGGATCGTGGCGCCAATTGATGAGAATATTTGTGCTGTTGTGAATTTTCCATATCCGAAAAACTTGAAAGCAGTACAGTCGTTTCTGGGGATAGTACGGTTCCTCCGAAAATTTATTAGAAATTTTTCCCAAATGGCGTATCCTCTGACCTAATTACTTAAACTGAATGTTGTCTTTAAAATGGGAGAAGCGGAACGATTTGCAGTGGATCAATTGAAGAGGGCTGTTACAAGTGCACCTGTTTGACATATCTATGATAGGGATGCTGAAACTGAGGTGCTTACAGATGCGTCGAAAGAAGGATTTCGAGCTGTGCTAATGCAGAAATTTGAACATCGATATCCGATATTTTTCTAGAGTAAGAAGACGTCGCCGCAAGAGTCAATGCAGCATAGTTATATTCTTGAGGTAAAAGCTGTATATCTCGCGTTGGACGATTTTCGATATTATTTGCTGGGCATCGAATTTAATTTGGTGACTGATTGTGCAGCGTTCAAACAGACAACAACGAAAGCTGAAATGTAACGAAGTGTTACGCAATGGATTTTGTGTTTACAGGACTACAATTATAAAATTGTGCATCGTGCTGGTAACAGACTAAAACTTATTGATGCTTTAAGTCGATACCCGTGCGATGTTATAATGATTGGGAAAGGTGAAATATCTGCATGGCTGAAACAGGAGCAACAACAGGATGATCATGTAAAGGCTATTGTGGAAATACTATAGAGTAGGCCGTATGAAAATTATGCAGCCAAGTGCGAGTTGTTGTACACATTTTTTGATGGTAATGATCTATTGGTAGTGCCGCATCGAATGGAAACTGAAGTCATTAAAAATGAATATGATGTTGGGCACTTTGCTACACAGAAGACGATGCATGCCGTGAAGCAAACGTATTTTTTACCACATTTAGAAGCCAAGGTAAACAAAGTTGTCAGTAATTGTGTGAAATGCATCATTTTTAACAAGACGCTGGGGAAGAAAGAGGGTTTCTTACACTGCGTGGAAAAAGGTGAACATCCGTTGGACACGTTGCACGTTGATCACCTGGGTCCAATGGATAGTATTTTAAAGCAGTATAGGTACATATTGGCAGCTGTCGACGCGTTTACAAAATTTTTATGGTTGTTTCCGACAAAATCTACAGGCAGTGACGAGGTGATACGGCGACTGGAGAATTGGTCTGACACATTTGGTACTCCATGCCTCATTGTCAGTGATAAGGGGCAGTTTTCACATCTAAAAACTTTGCTGACTTCTATAAGAGTTATTCTATTGAGCAGGTGTTGGTGAAGATAGGTGTACCGAGGGGCAACGGACAGGTGGAGCGTACTAACAGGATGATATTGCCAATTATTTCAAAGATATTGGTGGATGATCCGTTTTAGTGTTTTAGACATGTGGGTGCAGTACAGAAGGCCATTAATTGTAACGGGCACAGTTCAACAAAATTTGCTCGGTTCGAAGTGATGTTCGGTGTCAAGCTGAGAAGTGACATTAGTAGTGGTCTGTTAAGGGTCCTTCAGAACAAGCAATTATATGCATTTGATAGCGAAAGACGTGAGTTGAGAAGCGATGCTAAGATGCAGATTGTAAAAGCTCAGAACTTGTACAAGAGCAATTTCGACAAGAAGCGCAAGAGTGAGATTGAGTACGACTTGAACGAAGTGGTTGCGAAAAAGCGAACGCAATTTGTTGCGGGGAAAAAAATGGCGAGTGAGTTCATGGGTCCGTATAAAGTGGTGAAGGTCTAAAGAAATGAGCGATATGAGAAAGCAGCAGATTTTGAAGGGCGGAACAAGACATCTACCAGTTGTGATTATTTGAAGCAATAGAGAAATGCCGATTTGGATGAAGACTTTGATTCATCTGAGACAGATGAATATCAGGATGACCGAGTGTAAGATGTGTTATGCCTGGTTGGTGAATCCCTGTGTCGATAGCATGTGGGGAGGATATAAATCAAGCAATGTAGTTGAGGAAGGGGAAGTTGTCAAAGAACGTCGGAGCCGTCAGGTTGAAGTTGTGTCGCAGAAGTTGTTATGAGTGTTACCATTATTTCTGTTAATTATTACACACTGACACTTTTATTATACCGAATATAACACATTTGAATTAAACATTATTAAATTAAAGAACACCGTCTTTACATACATATGTGATGTTAATTCTTGCCACACCATTGTGTCATAAAGGATGATAGCACTACAACAAAGCTAAGAATTGTGTTTGACGGCTCTGCTCCAACGACTTCTGGCTTATCGTTAAACAATATTCTGATGGCTGGGCCTACAATTCCAGCTGTTTTTTAATATTTTAATTAGATTTCGTACTTTTCCAATTGCTCTAACAGGGAATATCTGCAAGATGTATCGATGCGTTCGGATGGCAGCCCCTGATAGCATGTTGCAGTGCATTCTTCTAATACAAGGTGCAAATCTACAACTCAAATCTATATGCGCTATCCAACAACTATGTGCTTTTAGAAATTGGGAGCTACAATTATTTTAAGTAATATTTAAAGGTCATAGACCTTTGTCAGCACTATGGGGTTTTATGAGTCTCAAATCAAGACTGTCTCTTATGAGTTCTCGGCGTATCCAGATAATCGTGCGTGACTTCTACGTAGACGATATGATTTCTGGAGGTAACTCATTCGAGGAAGTTCGTATTATTATGCATCAAACAACCAAGCTCCTTGCTCGTAGCAATTTTCTTTTGAGAAAGTGGTGCTTTAGTTGACCTGATGTTCTTCATGATGTATCTGAGGGTGATAGAGAGGGTATGCTCAAGTTCAATAATGGCAGCGATGTCACAAAGGCACATAGGTTAGTTTGACAGCCACAAAACAACAACTTATTTTTTACTTTTGCTTCACAACTTGGTACTAGCTCAAGGCAACACTCAAAACGCTTCGTGTTATCAGCCATTGCACGTTGCTATAACCCGCTTGGTCTTATAGGACCAACCCCAAAGGAACAAATTTCGCTGCAGCGCGTATAGAGACAAACTGCATTGGAACGAGACCCTGCCACAGGCTGTGCACACTGCTTGGACTGCATTGTGTCATTATTTCGCTAATGTGTGAAATGCAACATTTCCTCGTTACGTACTGTAACCTGGAGCTATTGTTCAGATACATGCCTTTTGTGATGCTAGTCTTGAGGCTTACGGCGCCTGCATCTATATTTGTTTACATAAAGATAATGGCGTGCTTGTGAATCAGCTGTGTTCCAAAGCTCGCGTAGCACCTTTGAAACCTCTGATTGTGCCTAAACTAGAATTCTGTTCAGCCGCCTTGCTTGCTCAGCTGCTGCACGAAATCGCAAAAATTGAACTATTTAATGGCCAATACATTGCTGGTCTGATTCGTCTTTAGTGCTGTTTTCGAAATACATCGTATTCGTCGCCCACAGAGTTGGTAACTACGTGCCAACTGAAATGAATCCTGCGGACATCTTGTCAAGAGGAGCTACCCCTCGAGAGCTGTTGACAAGAAATTAAACTTCCAGAACATCGCCTTAAAACATTAACAATGAGCAGCTTCGCCGATATCACTCTAACTTTCAAATACAAAAATTCGTTTGGAATTAAGCTTATGGCTGACAACATTCATCTCTGTATTTACATTTTAATTAGAAGAAATTAAACTTCCAGAACATCGCCTTAAAACATTAACAATGAGCAGCTTCGCCGATATCACTCTAACTTTCAAATACAAAAATTCGTTTGGAATTAAGCTTATGGCTGACAACATTCATCTCTGTATTTACATTTTAATTCGTCTCATTCAAAAGACTCATCTCGCCTCTGACTATCGCTTCCTAGAAACAAAGACGGCCGTGTCGTCATCCAGTAGCATCGTGTCGCTATCGCCCTTTCTGGATGAACAGGGTTTGATGCGAGTTGGTAGTCACTTGAAGTACTCTACTCGTGGATTTGAGGCTCGTCACCCGATCATTCTGCCAAAAGAGCACCCTTTAACCTACTTCGTCACTTACTTCCATCGAAAGCATCACCATGCAGGTCCGCAGTCTTTGCTGGATTCCATACGTTTAAAATTTTGGCCAATGGAGGCTTGAATACTGTCAGGCGTGCTTTAAAAATGTGCATCATTTTCTGTAGAGCTATGCCTCGGCTTGTTGAGCATATTATGTCGGATCTGCCTAAGGAACGAATTCAGTATGCTCATCCATTTAGTGTTAAGGGCATAGACTACTGCGGTCCCTTTTATTACAAGTCGGATTTGCGTAACCATAGACCACTTCAGAAATATTATATTAGCGTTTTCATCTGTTTCACAACCAAAGAAGTTTGGATGGAATTGGTGAAAGACTTGTTTACTTCATCCTTTCTGAGCGCTTTGAAGTGCTTCATGCCACTAAGTTTGTGCGTGCAAGAAATTAATTGGAAGTGTCGTTTATTTTATTTATTTATTTAAATTCATCGCAAGGAAGTTCATGCGTAATTTTTATGCATGCGCATCGATTGGCATACCGACTCGCTCACCTCATTTTGGCGGCTTATGGAAGGCTGCTGTTAAGATGGCCAAACACCATTTATATCGGTCTATTGGCTCAGAACTTCTCAGCTTCAATGAACTTCGCACTTAGGTGTCACAATTCCAGGCAACAATCAATTCCCGGCCACTAGCTCCTCTATCAGAGAATCCTACGGATCTCGATGTCTCAACTCAAGCTAATTTTCTAAATGGTAGCCCGCTCACAGCGATCCCGGAGCCAAACCTCAGCCCACTTAATTGCAGTCTCGATCGTTGGCAGCATGTCACCCATATGCAACAATTGTTTTGAAGACGGGGGAGTGAAGAATATCTGACCTTGCTATAAATTCGCTCCAAATGGCGTTCTACGCAGCTTGCAATTCAAATCAATGATATTGTGTGTATCAAGGATGACGTTGAAATGGCCGCTTGTCCAGGATACAGAGACAATAGCTGGAGCCGACGGCGTAGTGCGTGTTGTCATCCACCGCAATCTAAATGATATCATCCGGTGAGCAGTCAACAAACTTTGCATCTTACCTGTTGAAGATTGGGATTGATGGGATGATGTTTGCAGCAACAGCTGAAACAAAAAAATAGCCGCCTTGGTGGATCGCACTCATACTCAGGCATGTTCAATGACGTAGGACAAACAACATGTTTTCGAACTATTTGGGCAGGATCCCGTTATGTTGGCTGTGACTGCAGAAAACGTATGTACTTATATCGACAAGATTAGTTTTTTTGTTTTTCTATCCATTGTTATCGCTCGCCACGCTCAGTCGTTATATGACTTTGCCTTGTTTTCAATACATATGTTCATATGTACTTTGTGTTGAATAAATTATTTTTACGGGAAGAAATATAATAAAGTGAATAAAGCATCAAAATTGTGCAGTTTTTTTTTTTGTGAAAGTTAAAAATATTGAACAGGTACTAAAACGCTCGGTATCTTCCAACGATATTAATACGGAGACAAATGTATTGGTTGTTAGGAAAGTAACTTCCGAAAATGGGAATCATGTTTCTACAATGACATAGCAACTTTATTTCATCAGATTTTTTCGATTGTTATTGATAACCTTTTGCCATTTTTCGGGTAAAACCATAATCCCGTCTTTTTTAATATTCTTGGCTTTCTGATCAAAAAACTCGGTGAAATACCGTTTCGCAGTCATTTAGGGGATTCATTGTTACGCCAAAAAGATAATTATGCATGGAGCGAAATAAATAGTAATCAGATGGTACCAGGTCCGGACTATATGGTGGGTGCATTAACACTTCCCTGCCGAGTTCCTTCAATTTTTTCCGAGTCATGACATGCCAAATTTCAGTGCGATACTGCTCTTAGTTTTGTTTTAACAGCTGATTGTTGTTGACGTGTTTCCCATCATGTTGAGTATGGATAAAAACGATTTTCGTTCTCTCATAAAACATTATTTTTTTATAGGCAAAACGGCGAAGGAAACAAAAGAAAAGTTGGATGAATATTATGGGGCTAATGATACGTCAGATTATACTGTCAAATATTGGTTTCGAGAGTTTCGTGGTGGCCGCAACTCCACTACCGATGAAGTCAGCAGCGGATTTGGCCCTCCGATTCGGTTACAAAGGACACTGTCAAAAAATTACATGAAATGGTGTTGGCTGACCGGAAAGTGAAGGTGCGCGACCTAGCAGATGCCACAAAGATTAATACTAAGTGCACACGCTGGGTGACGCGCAAACTCACTCCGGACCAAAAACATGACCGCGAGAGCACTTCGAAAGAGTGTTTGGACTTGCTGATGCGGAATCGGGCGGACTTTTGGCATCCACTGGATCCACTATTATACACCAGAAAACAGGATGAAAGCCAGGAAATGGACTGAAGCCGGCACGAGTGCTCCGAAACGGCCGAGGGAGGCTCGATGGGTCGGAAAGTTTATGGCGTCGGTTTTCTGGGATTGTCATGGCATACTCTTCGTGGACTACCTCATAAAAGGGAAAAACATCAACAGCGAGTATTACTGTGCATTATTGGAGTGATTGAAGGACGAAATAGCTGCAAAACGGCGTCACATAAAGCGGAAAAAATCGTTTTTGCAAGACAATGCGCCGGCACACAAGAGAATCGCAACCAAGGCTAAAATCTATGATTTAGGGCTCCAATTGCTTCCGCATCTACCGTATTCACCCGATTTGGGCCCCTCGGACTATTATCTCTTCCCAAACCTCAAAAGATGGCTCATCAATAAAAAAATCAGCTCTCGCGAGGAAATCATCGGCGCCGCGGAGGAGTATTTTGCAGACCTTCCGGAAAATTACTTTTCGGACGGGATCAAGAAGTTGGAAAATCGCTGGAATAAGTGTATCGAGCTAAAAAAAAGGACTACATTGAATAAAATAAAAAAACATTTTAAAATTTTTTTTTTTTTCATTTCCAAGGAGGTTACTTTTCACCCCACCTAGTATATTGCACAGGACCTTTGCAATTCCACCAAATACGCAACAACAACTTCCTCGTAGTTAGCGTCGGCTTTGCAATGGTTTGGGCAGGCTCACCTTATTTAGATCATAACCCTTTTCTCACATTATTGTCGTATGTTACGCAATTTTCCTCGCCGGTTATCAATTTAGATAGAAAAAGTTACAAATCATTCCGTTTCAGTAACATTTCGCAAATTGAAATGCAATCAATAAGATATTGTTTCTGTCAAATTATTATTTTTTTTTTTCTTAAATTTTTTTATATTTTTTATTTTCTTTATGTAACATTTACATAATACTCGCAGTCCTGGCATGCATTGCTACGCGCCGGCAAATTTTTATTAAAATCGGCTTTGCATGGCAACGACAGAAAAAATTTTATTTATATTATTTTTTTGTGTCTCACAATTCAAAAATAGATGTTTAACTACTTTATTGATTTTAAAATATATCTTTAAGCTTTATATGCAAAATTTGATCCACTAATTTCAACAGATTCTGTAGATCAATGAAATAATCCTATATGCTACAGGAAGACTGCTACAAAACGCCAGTAAAAACTGCACTGCTTAGTTGACTGTGAAAACGAGCAGACGTATATTTGGAAGGACTCTTCCTCTTCAAAAATATCAAATACAACTGAAATAAAGTTGACTGAAAAAACCAAAACAGACCCATATACGACTAGAGCAAACGATTGTGTGTTTTTACTGTAATTATTACATACCCTGCATACAATTCACTAAGGAGAATGAATCACGCTCCTTCTAGTGAACATAGGACATCAATTGGGCGAAACGGTTGCTTCCAAATCCTTTCGTCCCAAAAAGTTGACCTGATTCCAAATATAAACGAGAAGCGATCTAGATCCTGCTCTCCTGCACTGCTGCACCCTAGTGGAGAGTAACCATCAGTGTCGTGGAGTGTGCAATGAGCTACGCCAGAGCCGATCCAAAGTTCATCGACAGCAAGCTTATCCATTGCTCTTTCTTTCTTTAAATCAGCGACCAATAGAAATAAATCAGAAAAGTAAGAAGTGCTAAAACAACAACAGCGATACATAGCAAAAATATTCTTTTGCATAACGGGAAACCGGAAAGCAGTCCAGCACTACTTGAAAGACTGTGAAACCTCCCCCATTATATATCCGAGAGGAATGTTCGAAAAAGTTTTTTGACAATATATCGAAAACAATCGGCAAAAAAAATGTCCACATTATTTCTTTATCCAAAGGTTTTATTAAGGAAACAAAAGAGTTTAACAAAATTATTTAATGAATCTAAGTGCAATTACTACACTTATCAGCGTAAAAGCAGCAAAGGTCTGTTAGTGTTAATCGAAGGTATTGAATCCACTGTCCACTGAAAAAGGGTTAAAAATAAAAGTTGTAATCAATATTATAAATAAGAACAAAATACCGCAACCATTATTCAAAATTGAGTTGGAACCGAACTCTCAGCGCCTACGGAAAAATGAGGTTCATCCCTTATATAAACTGCAATACCTGCTTCATCGTAGAGTGACAGTGGAAGGGTTTTACTAATCCTGTACAATGCACAAATTGCCGATAGAACTTATTGCACCTTGCGCTCAGTATGCGTAGCGTACGGTGATTTGCATGAAACCATAAAATGTCCACTTATAGTGGCTTTACTGTGACTCGTATCACGAAGATTCGGGTTTGTGGTTTTCAGTGGTTTTTTGTGTATCACGAACAGCTGTTGTTTGTTTTGATAATGCATACAAATGGAACGTTGTGGATAGTTGTGATAATTCAAATGGACATTTAGTGGAAAATATATGATTGAGAACAATTTGAAGTGTATGCAAATAATTCTTGCAGCTTCCTTTTTCATTACTGCAACTTATTTTATTAATATTTAAAGAAAAAAATTACAATTTAAAACTTTCTTCAAATTGTTTTGTGCAAAGATCAGCTGTTTTATGAGCGGCGCGCAAAAAAACGAAAAAGAAGACACATGACAATCACAAAAAATCAGCTAAGTGTGAGTCGGACTCACACACGGTGGGTTCCGTACCATCGTACAAGATTTTTTGCTTAAAATATAAAATTATGTTTATATTTAATGGCCTAAAAGTATACTACAATTAACAGATTAAAGTATACTACAAAAAACAAAAAATTGTTAAAAAAAGGTTAAATTAAAGAACAATGCTTCTAAAAATGTATATTTTTAGTATTTGTAGTTCTACACACAAGTGAATTACACACTCTGTGAAAATTTCAACTCTCTACCTATTATGGTTCATGAGATAGAGCAGGAGATGGACGGACGGGCGGACGGACATTGTAAGCTTAGTAATAGGGTCCCGTTAGTTCCCTATGGGTACGGAACCCTAAAAACGACAAAATCATGAAAATGCTGCCAACCTACATGGAAAAATTGCCCAGCCCTGTTAAGACTGACCATTCAAAAAAACCGAATCTTAGCGTATCTATTTGAGATTAGCATCTCTCAATCGAATCACTCTACAACAACAACCCCTCAATTTTGTCATTTTCCCTGTTGTTGTTGTCAAATGGAACTCGAATCATAGTCGCATCTTCATAGATTCGAGTATTAGCTCACTGTAAAGCCACTATTAACAGCTATAATCAAGAGCATAAAAAATATTGCAACTCTGGGCGTACTCATACAGCTAACTACAGAGGTTGCCCCGTTTATAAAGAGCTAAAAAGCCGTTTACAGCAACAAAGAAATCCAAATCGGGCAAAACTTGAGTCAAACCGTATGGCAGCGATCACCGGTTCGTGTCCAATATCTATGATAACACCAAATAAATCGTATGCCAGTGCTCTACATTCAGGAACTCAACAGCAAAAAATTCTCCATCCAAAGCGCACATGATTCAAACAAGTGTTGATATTCGTAAACATCATACGCTCAATAAGCCAGTAGTCCAATCACATAACTCAAATAAAACTAGTTTGTTGATGAATACGCCACAAACCCTAAATCAATCTATCTTGATGATGCAAAATTCATTTCAGGAGATGATGTAACTCCAAATTAAAATTTTGGAAAAGCTAAATTCACCATAATGATTTATTTAAAAACAATAGTCTGGACCGCAAATGGCGTTTCCCACCACAAACTTGAAGTCATTAGAAATCTAGAGAATAATAAAGTCGAGGTAGTGCTAATCTGTGAGTCTCATCTTACGAATTAAAACAACTTTTCTATACCGGACTTCACAGTCTACACGACAAGTCACCCAGATGGAAAAGCTCATTTTGGCACATGCATTTTGATTAGAAAGCGGATAAAATACCACGTTTTGGAGCCATAATTAACCAATTATCTACAGGTAACACCAATTCGGATTCAAGGAATTTGCGGTTATTTAACAATTTCTGCTATATATTGCCCTCCTCGTTTCTCTAATGCTAAACACAACTATTGGGGTTCTCGTTTAATAAATCCCAAAGGTCGGCAACTCTACAAGACATTTGTAAATTGTAAAAACAATCTAGACTTCGTCTCTCCGTGTAGGTCTACATACTGGCCAGCAAATCTACGTAAAATCTCACATCTCAAAGGCTTTGGAATATCAAAGAATATCCCTAGACACCTAATAACAGCAGTTACACAATATGATCTATTATCTGAACATTCCCGAAGATCGCCCTTATAGACTTATATCAAATAAGACAAAATGGATTCAATACAAAAAATAAACAAGTTCGCACATCGATGTTACACCTGCGAGCTATGCCGATAGTGATATTGATAAATCTGTAAGTTATATAAATTCATTACAAAAAGCTGCAGATGGCGTATCAACGCCTAAGATTGCTGTACATCATTTCGGCAGAAACTCTTCCTCAAATAGAGAAATAGAAGAACTAGTTGTTATAAAAAGACGATTAAGACGAGAATGGCAACAGCGTAAATCTCCTGTTAATAAACAAAGGCTGAAAACTACGAGAAAAAACTAGTCAAAGCACTCAAAAGTTATCAGTCCAGTATACAAAAGCGGTATATTGAAAACTTATCACCTACGAACACTAAATCATCTCTCTGGAAAGCCCACAATTAAATAAAGACTCTGATGGAACTTTCCATCCCTCCGGAAGAAATCGATTATAATGATGGTTCCAAAACCTGGGAAGGATAAGTCTGCTTCCATATCTTTCTTACTTGTTTAAGAATGTTCTTATTATTAAACTCAACCATCATTTACAAATTAATAACATAATCCCGACTCATCAGTTTGGTTTTCCAACAAAACATGGAACGATTGAGCAAGTTAATAAAATCACTGCTGAAATAAGAACTGCCTTTGAACTACGTGAATATTGCTTAGCAGTATATCTCGACGCAGCTCAAGCTTTTGATCCAGTTTGTCATGAAGGGTTGATTTACAAAATAAAGTATTTGCTACCTCAAAACTTTCACAAAATTCTACAATCGTACATATCAAATCGAGTATTCGTATTAAGACATAAAAACTTCGTATCAAACGAAGTTTCAATAAAACCAGGAGTTCCCCAAGGCAGTGTCTTGGGACCAACACTGTATGTTTTATTCACTGCAGATATTCCTATAAGTCACATCTACTTTTGCCAATGACATTGCCATAATCAGCTGCTCCTGTTGTCCACTCAAAGCTTCTACAGTCCTGGATGATCATCTTAAAAACATCGAAGAGTAGTTATTGAAGAATCAAAGTCAATGAGCAGAAATGTAAGCATGTTACATTTAAGCTGAATTGTATGACATGTTTTCTAGAAATTAAAAGCACAAAATCTTCACTGGCTAATTAACTCCAAATCTGGGTTAAGACTTGAGTACAAGGTTTTACTATATAACTCTGTCATCAAACCAATTTGGCCGTACGGTTCTGAATTGTAGTGTACCGTAAGTGCTAATAACATGAATTTATACAACACAAAATTTCTTAGAACAATTACCGGTGCTCCATTGTATATCAGGAATAAAGACCTCCACAAGGATCTACAAGTTCTGCTTATGAAAGAAGTACATATGTTCTAAATCTAAATGAAATTATTTGGTTAAACTTGCTTGTCATGTTAATCCACCAGCCACAACCATTCTGCATACAAGTAACTCAGCTCGTCTGCTTCAGAATGATCGTCCAGCCCTTTTGTTTTCTTAGAGGCCCGTAGTTTTCAGTGAACCCCTTCCACCAAGCAGGAAGGATACATAAGTGTAGTACAATAAGTAAGAATTGAAACATTATTGTTAGTCCATTCGTAATTATAAGAAGATTCAATAAAATAACAAAACAAATACACAAAAAAAAAAAAATCGGTTAAGCCGTTTCTGAGATTAGCGTGCATAGACTGAAAACCGTTAACGATTTAATTTATATATAGAAAATAGATTTTGGTTAGGACACTTATATGTGTTATTTGAATGCATGTTTCGTTTTTGCGGCAAAAAAAATTCTTAAACGATGGTACGGAACTCTCCGTGTGCAAGTCCGACTGATTCACTGATTTTTTAAAAAATGTTTTATTATTTAACTTGCTTGAATGTTAGTTTGTTTAGGTGAAATTTTGAATACACCTTTAGTTCTGGTAACATTATAATACACAATAATAAGACAAAATTTGGAAAATCTATCGGAAAAGTCGGAATTGGGGGATAAAATTTTGCATATAAAGCTTAGAGACATATTTCAAAATTAATCAAGTCGTCTTTTTAAAAGCTTTTAAATCATACTTGAAACAATTGTATCATTTATATGAAAACGTACTTATCATTAAAATTTTTCTCACTATTTCATTTTTTGTTTGTTTATCTAAATATAATTTAATTATTATATAAAATAAAGAGTGAGTGTATTCATGCGGGTGGTCGAATGGCGACAACTGGGCGATCATAGTTTGAATAAATTATCAGAAACAAAGTGACACAAAATATTATAAAAAATCAGCTAAGTGTGAGTCGGACTCATACACGGAGGGTTCCGTACCATAGTACAAGATTTTTTGCTTAAAATATAAAATTATGTTTATATTTAATAGCCTAAAAGTATACTACAATTAAGCTCAAAGTATACTACAAAAAACAAAAAATTGTTAAACAAAAGGTTAAATTAAAGAACAATGCTTCTAAAAATGTGTATTTTTAGTATTTGTCGTTCTACACACAAGTGAATTACACACTCTGTGAAAATTTCAACTCTCTACCTATAACGGTTCATGAGATAGAGCAGAAGACGGACGGGACAGAAGGAGGGACATTTTAAGCTTAGTAATAGGGTCCCGTTAGCTCCCTATGGGTACGGATCCCTAAAAAAGAGTAACTTTGGCTACGCCGAAGTTATAATACTCTTCACGTCCTTGCTAGTTGTCCGAGGGTCTTGAAATTTATAAGGTTGGGTCAGAAACTTAAAATGTGCAAATTTCAAGTCGATAGTACAAAAACAAAAAAAGTTTTGTCTAATAAGAACATTAATTTGGATCCAGGTCTGTATAGGAGGTAGCCCCCCTAGTGGACCGATGGTTTTAAAATCGGTGGATATGAGTCGGAAACTTATTATAGTAATTCCTCTTTATAACAATATGAAATTTAACTAAAATACTTTCTTTATTTTATTATATTCACTTTATTTGCTTACTACTATTTCTTGCAATGACTTGTCTGTTCAACAATTTACAATGAAGTGAGTAATAAGAAACAGTAAGAGAGCAGAGCAGCCACAATTCGTAGACACAAAAAGTCCCGTTACATTTCTGCTCTCTATGATCAATGTAGCTTTTGCTCTTAATGAGTATTTTTCAATACAATAACAAATCTCAACACACCTCCTCAAAAGATACATTGATAAAAAATTACTATAATTAATTAGTATTACAATATATTATATTGTACTTATTAGACACTACAATACAAAGCCATTTCTAGGATTAAGGAAAAACTCAGAAAAATCATTAATCAGATCAATGTTGGTTAGTTTCATAAATAAAATTTGTCATAAAAATTTCATAAACATTTTTCAAAAATTAAATTAATAAAAACAAAAGATTTCATATACATATTTTATATGTTAAACAATAAAAATAATATCATTCACAAAACTGCATAAGCATTTCAAAAAAAATTAATTTAAACAATTTAAATCCATTACAAATTATAAAAATTATTTAACAAAATCAAACATATTTCATATATATAGTATATCTCATATGTTAAGTAATATATAAAAAAAAGTATATATCATTATTTCATTAGTTTGTAATTTTAGTCTGTAAGACTCAATTCATCTCTTAGGCTTAAAAGTCTTGCAGCAGGCAATGGCTTCGTCATGATATCAGCCAACTGGTGAATTGTGGAAACATACTCAACAACAATTAATTTCTTTTCAATTTGCTCTCTTGAAAAATGATACTTAATATCAATGTGTTTTGATCTTTTGTGACATGTGGGATTAGTAGCTATACTAATACAACCTTGGCTATCCTCCAATATTTTTATTAGTTTTTTAACTCAAACTTGATACTTGTAATCAGTGATTTTAACCATAAAGCTTCTCTAACTCCTTCAAATAAAGCCATATATTCTGCATCAGTGGATGAAGCTACAAATGCATTTTGTTTTATTGTATTCTAAGATATTATACATATTTCAAACATTTTAATATAAATCTAGTAGTGCTTTTTCTATCAGTCTCACTCCCTGTCCAATCAGAATCAACATACCCAAAGTTTCCTTAAAATTAGCAATTTTGACAAAAGTTTATATTAAATCAATAGTACCTATTAGATACCTTCATACTCTTTTCAGACAATGCCAAAGTTCTTTATTATTTTTATTGTTATATCGACTTAAAATACTAATTGCTATCTATACTCAAGTCAGGGCGAGTACATATTATACACATATACTATCAGACTGCATATAGCAAATACATAAACAATGTTTCTTATCGCAAAACATATACAACATACAAGTGTCTAATATTGAATGCATTCATGAATTACAACTTTTGTAGGCAATGTGAATGAGCGTTGCACATGTCTAGCACATAACATAATGTACATTAAACATCCAATTAGATTTCGACATGGCGCATTACATTTTTCATCAGAATTCAAAGTTCATAATTAAGATTACTTGGAAGTGGATTCTTCCATATTGAATTTCTTTAGGACATTTTTAATGTGAGCTGATTGACTAAGATATAAATGATCATCAGATCTATTTATCTTTATTCGAATGAAATATTTTATTCCAAACAAGTCTGTTATTCTGAATTTACACATTAAATATGATTTGAAGTAAGACATTGTCTGAATATTTTGAGTTGCTATGACTTAATCGTCAACATTGAAAAGTACATAAATATTTTTTAGAATATCTCCATGGTCAAGAATGTAGACACATCGCTCTACCGCTGAATTTACAAAATTCATTTCTTTTAAAACTTTCTCAAATACCTCAAACCAATATCTTGCTGCCTGCTTTATTCCATACATCGCTTTAATTAACTTGCAGACTTTATCACTTCCATCTGATATTCCTTCAGGAACCATCATATAGATTTCCTCTTTCAGAAAACCATTTAGGAATGCAGTTTTTACATCCATATGGTGAACCTTTAAATTAAATTGGTTTGATATGGATAGAATAAATCGAAAACTATATATTCTAGCAACTGGAGCAAATGTCTCATCATAGTCTATTAGATATTCCTTTGTGAAACCTCGAGCAACTAGTCTAGCTTTGTATTTAACTAGGTTGCCAAATTCAATTTTTTTATAGTGAAAATCCACCTGCAATCAATTATATTTTTATCTTGAGGACGCTGTACCAAAGACCATGTTTTATTATAAGAGTGGGACTCTAATTCTTCTTTTATGGCTTCCTCCCAGTAAACTCTGTCGCTTCTATTTTTAATTTCGCTGAAATTATTAGGAATACTGTTACAGAAAGTGTGAGTATTCATTAAACCACTATTCATGAATCTATAAGAAGCGTGTGGCCTATCCTTCAATCTATTATTTCGTCTGACTTCCCCTTCATTTAATTGCAAACTGGGCAATTTTTCAACAACTATGACAGTTGGATCGGCATTCTCACAAGTTGTAGTATCATTAGGCTGTTTATCAGATTTTTCTTCCGTACTCTCATTCGGAAAATTCAACTCAACACTTTCCGGAAACTCTTTCGAAAAAGAGTGTAGACCATCTGAACTGCCATTCTGGACATTTTCTACCTGTTCCATAATCTCATTCTGGAACTTTGAGTCATTCACCAAAGTCCTAGAATTTACCATATTGGTCTTATCTACAACAACATCTCATGCCACCATAAATTTTATTGATTCCACATCCCACAACTTAAAACCATTTGGTTCATATCCAACAAATATACCTTTCAATGACTTCTCATCGAATTTTATTTTTCTGAGTTTATTATGTACGTATACTGTTGAACCAAAACCTTTAAACATTTCAAGGTTTTCTATTATGCCACATTTCAAATATAGTTTTCGTTTTTCGTAACACTCTACTTGGAGACCTATTTATTAAAAATGTTGCTGTTAAAACAACTTCACTCCAAAAACTTTTCTCCAAATTAGCACCACTAATCATAGCTCTGGCCTTTTCAGTTATGGATCTAATCATTCGTTCGGACACTCCATTCAATTGTGGAAATGGTAGCTGATGCACAATATTCGCGCATTTCATTTGACAAACACTCTTTCCCATTGTCAATGTATAAATTAACAACCTTTAGGTTAAAATAAGTTTCACTTTTTGCGATAAAGTCTTTGAAAGTGGAAAACACGTCAGATTTATAGGTTATTAAATAAGTCACACAATAATGTGTGTATTCATCGACAAAAACTACATAATAGTTCTTTCCATCAATACTAGAAAGTGTTATAGGGCCACAAACATCAGAATGAATAATGAAGAAAGGCCTTTTAATATTACATTCATTCTTGAATTTTTCAAATGTTAGTCTAGCTTGTTTCCCCATTTATACAAGCTTCATAAATTTCATTATTTAGTTGCACATTCTTCAGAAGTTCTATATCTTCAAACATATCATTGCGCACTATTACTAAAAACTTACCTTTCCTAATGTGTCCCAATCTCTCATACCACAATCGATAATTTTTATTTATTTTAGATTCAGTTATAAATGATTTATTTATTATTTTGAAATCAATAGTAGGTACATTTGATCTACACTTACCTTCAATGATCACTTTTTCGCTCTTCGTGGCTTTGGCACCACTTGAATTAAATTCAATTGTCATTCCAGCATCCTGCATCTTCTTAACGGATAATAAATTACTAGGAATATCATCGCAAAACAAAACTTTTTCCAGAGTGATGTTATAATTGAGATTGCTGAGGAGCCTTACTATACCCTTAGCTGTGGCATAAATACATTCACCGCATTTTGCAATTGCAATCTCAATCGGTAGTTCCAGTTTTATATAGTCAGCAAACAGATTTATATTTTTTTGTAATATGATCAGAAGCTCCCGAATCCAATATACAGACATGTCGTTCTTATTTTTAGAAATTACCCCCTGTTTTGGTATAAATGCAAATTCCCCATCCGACTGAACAGTTGTTACTTGAGTTGCTTTTCCTTTTGATTATATTGGAAACTTTTCTTAAAAATATAGCAGTCCTTATTAAAGTGTCCCTTCTTGCCAAAATGATGACACTTTAACTTGGCTTTAAAATTGTTCTTGAAAGGTTTGGAGTTGGCATAATTTTTGACATGAAATGCTTCGACACTATTCTCTTTTTGTTCATTTAAGGTTTGTAAAACTTTTATGCTTGTGTACTAGAATTTTTTAATTTGATTTCATGATCAAATAATCGGTTCTTGACAAATACTAATGTCAAATTTTCAACAGACAATGTTTCAATGGCAGTCACAACATCATCATAAAAAGGAGGGAGTGTTAGAAGCAGTGTGACACTTTATCCACCTCCTCAATTTTTGCACCTGATCAAATCATTAATTAATTCATCAAAAATATGATAATTAGTTACCAGTGGAGTGACACCTTTTAATTTTAGTGTCAATAATTGTTTTCGTATGGAAAGCTGCGATGTCAAACTTTTACGTTCATAAATTGGAGTCTAAGTTTGTAAATATTTGCTTGGCTATTATTGTCGGCAATTGAGAGAAATGAGTCACTTAAAAATTCGATAATCATGCTTTTAGCTCTTCTTTCTGCCTAAGCCCACTTTTCATCAATTTTATCTGGCAACTCTCTGTCCACTACATATAAACTATTGCTATGACCGCGGTCACACGCAGCCTGTCTGAGACAGCATTCTATCTTGCAACTCTTGTTTGTAGATAAGGGGAAGAAGGTAGCGACGAAGTAGCCAAATTGCTTGTACCAGCATGTCGTAGCAGTTCTGTCGACGTTTTTCTTTGTCTTCTTTCGACTCTTTTATTTATATTTTTATTTATTTTTCTATGTTACCATAATAAACAAAAACTTATGTTTTATGTGTTATCTGGGCCCATAACCTGTTGTAACTCCCCTCTATAATAATATGATCAAGTAGATGTGTCAAAAATACATATTTTGGACAATTTATTTATAATTTTATTTGAATGACATTGACAAAAAAACTGTCAGCTTACAAAAATTAATGTAATAATTAACACTTAACACTTCAAAATAAGGCAAAAATATAAATTTAAGTGAACTTAAACTAAAATAAATTAATTAAGTACAAAAAAAAAAAAAAAAAACAAACAAAAATAAGAAAAAAAAAACATGAAAATAAATAAATAAGGATAAATATGCACTCAATTACAAAGTATCAGAAATACCCTCTTCCCTAATTCCAAGCCCTCATCATTCCTCTATCCCGTTACAGAATCAAATTTTGAAAAGATTTTCTCCTTCCTAAAAACTTCTCAACTCT
This sequence comes from Amiota mariae, assembly GCA_035041805.1. Classification (NCBI taxonomy): domain Eukaryota; kingdom Metazoa; phylum Arthropoda; class Insecta; order Diptera; family Drosophilidae; genus Amiota; species Amiota mariae. The sequence goes on from JAWNKV010000146.1 coordinate 183,382, forward strand.
TAGATGTAATATAACTATTTTATTTTAAGTTGAGTCAAAGGCCCTAGCAGCTGAGTTATATATTCGTTACAGTATTATTTTTTTTAAATGTATTATAATTAATTTTAATAAATAAAAACAAAAATAATAATATGAAATTTAACTAAAAGACTTTCTTTATTTTATTTTATCTAACTGTGTCCACGACTTCGTTCGCATGGTATTCGAAATATGTTTGTAATACTTAGTTGGTGCGACATCGTTTGCTTCACTTCAGTTTTGATATTATTGAAACAGGATGTTACAGTAATGCTTCTCTGTATACTATATTAATTGTAGAGCCACCAGGAATTAAAGCATATAGATTCCTGGTGTTACTAATACGCGACATAGCCACAAAAGCTGACCGTGCGAAAAACAGCTTTTAGTAAGATCTAAGCCCGCAACACTCACAATTGGTAGCATTACACAGTTTGAGTGGGCTTAAATTTCTAAGGAGCATTATAAGTACGCCGACTTTTAAATTTATTTTATGATCTGGCAGTCCAAGAGTGCTCAAGGATTCTAAAAATTCAACTGGATAGTTAGTAGATTGTTCTTGATCCATAACTCTGTTCATAGAGATATACTCCGCATTAGCCCCTGGAATAAAAATTCATAATTTCAGTATTTATTGCTGCCGCCTGATCATTATATGGTGGCAAAATAGCTCTTTTACAAAGCCAAGGGGTTTCTTAATTCAAATTCCATTGCGTCACCATGTACAGATGATATAAGATCACGCATCGATAAAACTGTACGGCACAGGTTTTCATGTATGAGAACTTTTCCTTGTTCATGTGGATATGTAACATTACCAATCTGAAGTAAGAAATTAGAAAACACTTATGCATTATTGTTGGCCCAAATTTGCGCTAGCATATTTTTCGTTAAATGCGTAGGGATTATGAAGTGCCACAGACTGGAACTCTTAAAGCAGGTTCTAATTTCATCAGTTCTTGTTCCACGTGGTATAACAGGTAGAGTCTGCCGAAAATCATAGTACAGTAATATTACCCATGGGTTGGTTGTTTTCCCGCTTTGCGATTTGCCATAGTACATCACATACAATAAGGCAACAATCACGTAGAACCTTTGCTTTGTCACTGTTTCTTGAAATGTTACAAATACGGCTCTCTGTACTGTCTAAATCGATTGGGATCTTAAGCATCGAGTGGGAAGTTTTTCCTCCTGGCATTAGAGTAGCAGCTATAACTGAAGATGCGACAGCAAGAGTAATTTTACTTTGGCTTCGAACCTTTGCCAAAATAGTTTTCATGAGAAAAGTCTTTCCCGTTCCACTGAGAGCTTCAATAAACCACATTTCTCCTAAAGCATAATCTAAGCTACGACAAACACGATCGAATATTAATTATTCAATATCTTGAATAACCATCAAAGAACGATTCAAAAGTCTTTCATGTAATGTTGGAGTAATTGTGTTGTCATTAGTTTCTTGTACGTGCCTAAAAAAATTCTTTGAGCTAATATATCATGGTATTTATGTCAAAACTGTACGGGATCTGCAAGTGCACAGAACACCAGCATAACCGCAAACAAATGGCACAGTCGATGTGGGCTTTCACTAATACATGATTCGGACAAAACGTCGACCTAATGTTGATCATCTTCTACTAAGTGATGTGCTCGGCAAGCTTCTTTGTAGGTAGGATACACAACATCACCAATCCTTCGATGATCAGCAAGATAAGTAGGTCCTCGAACAGATTACAATAGTAAGCGCAAGTAAAATCATTCTGAGTGATTTGGTTGTACGGTATAAAGTCTTCCAATAACGTGTTCTTTGAAAATACCCGGATCACCATTGACAGCTGTTCCACGTCTTCTGCAATTAAAAATACCCTATTGTTTATTATAGGTATAATAAGACGGAACTACGTTGTATAAAAGCGTTTTAGCAAATGCATCTGTATCGCAAAGTTGAAAGAATTCAAGCAGAGTAGTTCGTCTTAGGTTTTGTAAACGCTCTGTGACATTATCAGGGTTGAAGTACACCCTTTGTCCCCCTTCAAGATTCACATCCAGATGAATTACGGGTGAATGTCTTTCATGAATCGGAAAGCTTAAAATGCGCCAAAGTGCCTCAGATGAGTTTATATATCGCCCAGTTTTCATTTTTGTATAAGATTCTTTTTTTATAAAATATTTCATATGATCAACATATTTTCATATTCTTCTAAGTTGGCAAACCTGCAAAAACTGAAGTTTACAGACTGGTAACATACACTTTACAGACTGATGTTAAGAACAGCTTTTTTAACAGCGCAGCTTTCAACTTGTGCGAGAATCGGAAAGATTAAAAAAAGTTCCTTGTTTGCGGTTTCAACAAAAAACAACGAGAATAGGGCCCGTTGAGACCAGCAAGTCTTATTGCCCTTTTTCCTTTTTAACGTTCCAACGGCAATTATAGATTATCACAGCAAAGAAAATAACAAGACGTGTGTCTGTTGAATTTAATTTTTATAATGTACTTTATTAATTGCAAGCTAGCGCAAGCAAGCACAGAAGTAAGCATACGAACAACAAGCAAATAGAGGATGAGGTAATAACTACCATAAAAAGTGCCGTAGCAAATATACAGCTTTGTCATTATAGCTGCAGGGTGGTGATCATGACTACAGTCCTCCCCAAAATTATTCCGCCGTCTCTGAACAGGGCCGTAAAATGTTTTGGATAATATGGTACAACCCATCTATTATCCAAAACAAAATAATCCTGACAAAATTTAGGGTCCGATAAGGCGGTAAACTTGACCTTGCACCTTGAAAGTTGTCATAAATGGTCCCTCTGTAATTTGTTTTGCTCCAAAGGATGTCATTTGGAATGCAGAATTGTATAAACAGACATTGTCTAAGAAATATTTTGAGTGTGGATGATCACTTTTTGATAGTGTTTTGATAAAGTCAGGGGATTCTTGATTTTCAATTAAGACTTTTCCACCTGAACAGCAGATGCCATTTTCTTCTTTTCTCCATTTCAGTTCATTGCAAAACTGGCAACACCTCCTATTGATGCGAATGCAGCTTTATTAATTCTTGGAGAATATAAATAATCCGATCTCTCCTTGTTGACCCATGCAATAATGTTAATTTCTTCAGACTTACGCGATGGTGCATGAGCCTCGCGATCCGCGGTAATAAGCGCTTCACGTTCTTCTCCGAAGTTCGAGATAATCTCATCCTTGTAGAATTTCTGCTATATTGGAAGAGATTTGATCTTCTTCGAGGCATTTTATATATAAGTACAAACAAAGTTATTAAAATAATATGAAATAGCAAAGTAACTCGTAGAAATGAATTTTTAACAGGGCTGAAAAAGGAAGCAATATGTAAACAAATAATTTTTTTCAAACACAAAATAAAACCAACAACTCTTATCAACGAAAAGATCTTACTGTATTTATTGGTAGTGATATATTCTAACAAAGTTACTAAACTAATACTAAACAGCAAAGTAACTTGTGGAAATCAATTCTTAACAGCACTGAAAAAGGAAGGAATATGTAAACAAATATTTGTTTGCAAACACAAAATAAAACCAAAAACTCTTACCTAGTTGATCTTATTTATAGCTAATAATTAATAGGAAAAAATAGTTGGAAAAGCAAAAGATAATGAACCAAAAAACTTAGGAATCAATGTATACACATTTTTTTGTTATATTTTTGGAACGAAGTTCTTTTGCGCGGCTTGCGGTAGGATTAAAATTTTAGAAATCGTCACATAACGAAAAATCATTATGCTTACCCTGCAGTTTGAAGAACCGGTTCTGAAGTGGTTCTGAACTGTAAGCTTTGCGACTTCCACCAGTTCTAGAACTGGTTCTGTGTAAAGTAAAGAACCAGCGAATTTAACATGGCGATGTCATTGAAAAAAAAAAATAAAGGAAAATTAAGGACTTATTGTGGGCATCGTCCGCAGATGAATCTTCTTCTATGGATTTGTTGTGTTTTTATGTTCTTTTGTTTTTAATATGTCGCAGAAGAACTAATAAGAAAAAAAGGGAACTGATTAAAATTTAACTAGAAAATTTTTTTTCACTTTTTATCTTCTTCACTTACCGTATTTATGGTCGCACTATGTTTTTTGTTGTTAGAATAGTGGTTGTTTCCAATGTTACTGAAGAACTGAATACACGAAGGAAATAAACAATTAAAATTGAAATAATTGTACTTAATTTTTTTTTTCACTTACCTTGTTTTATGATTGCACTATGTGTTATTGTTTTGTTTATTTTCCAATTTGTCGCTGAGAAACTAATAAGAAAATGGAACTGATCAAAATTTTAATAAATGCAGATATTTTATTTTATTTCGTTTTACTTACATTGTTTTTTGATCGCACTGATATTGAAGAACTGAAAGAAATAAACAATTAAAATTTAAAGAAATGCACATAATAAAGTACCTTCAACGCCTCAAAAAGTAATGAGACTCGCGTCTTTCACATTTTTTTTGTCTTCTTCACTACTGTAAACACCACATAAAATTACAAAACCCTTCTTAAATGCACTGGTTCAACAATACACATGTTCACTTTGTAAAATTTCATAACGTTTCATTTTCTCATTCTTTTGTTCAAAATTTCCGCTCACGACACTAATTCAACGAGAGCAAACAAATGCTTACCTCTCTATTGCTTATTCCTACCGGCGAAAACGGGTATAATTGTCATTGAGCATACTGCAAGGGTTTCGTTTGACGAGCGCGTATTACTCATTTTCATTGTGTGCGCAGTAGTTTTGATACAGCGCGCACTATTGCTATCCCATTTCTTCTTTCGAAGAAATGAAAAAAACATTTCTTAAGGGTAGTTTTACTGAAGTGAAACTTCTTTAGCGGCGTTGGGCAAAAATTTAGTGTAAAATTTTGAGTGAAAAAATAAAGATTGTAACGTTTTTCGGATTCTATATCTCATGAACCGCACTAGGTAGACACTTCAAATTTTCACAGAATGTATATTTCCATTGCCATATCCCCAACAAATAATAAAATTATAATAAGTTATAAAAATGTTTATAACAACAACACGCAAGCAACCAGCTTGTGTGTTGTATAAAAACAAGCGAATGTACGAAGAAAAGAGTACGAGAAATACACAGAAGCTCGCAGTTGATCTTATTTTTTGACAAGAGGGGACAGACGGCAAACGTAAACACATTGTTTAACACAACAACAAAAATGGTTGGTCTTATTTATTATTAACTGAGTACTCACAAAGAATATTAAATATAAAGTTGTATTTGTTTTGAGATGATCTCTCTTTGTCTGTTATTAAGAAGTTTCACTTCTATCACGTGTACGATGGTACAAGCGAATTTTTAAACTCTTCACATTAGTTAATAGTATTATAAGTTTGTCATGAAGTTTGTAATAAACAGAAGGAGACATCGCAGACCACATAAAGTATATATATTTGTGATCAGCTCGATGAGACGAGTTGATTTAGACATGTCCGTATGTCCGTCTCCTGCTCTATCTCATGAACCGTAATAGGTAGAGAGTTCAAATTTTCACAGAGTGTGTGTGTTATTTATTTATTTATTCAAAAATATATGACAACTTACTGTCAACAAAAAATACAAGTTTACAATATTACAATAAGGAATATCTCAATGAAACTTAAAACTAATAAATTAAATTATAAGATATATTCGTCTCTTTCCCGGTGGGGGAAGTAGCTAGCTATGCCCCTACTCATAGCCATATGTGGTCAGAGACAGACGTCCAAAATTGTAACGGCCAGGTTCAATCACGGTGGATGGAGAAGCGTAGATTATCCAGAACCAGAGCATTCATAGCGTTTGGCGAAATCTCAGGAGAAAGAATGTGATATAGTTTGTTATAATTTAAACATAATACACGAAATGGATCGTGTGAGGCAAAATTAGTTGTGCACATACTAAGAGCAAGAGGGACGAAATTTTTAGTGGAACGACCAGGGACACAAAAAGTAAGTTGACCCAAAAGCAACGGCGAATCAACAATATCAGTAATAAGTTTGTGAAGAAAGCTTATACCTAGAGAAATTCGGTGATTACTTAACGAAGAAAGGAAGAAGCCTGTTGGAGTATGAAGGCAAACGAACACTAGGGTTCCAATTCCAATTTAAGCGATGTGCAAAAAGAAGGAATTGCTTTTGTACTGACTCAATACGATCTTCATGTATTCTGTATTGAGTGTTCCAGACGCACGAACAGTATTCGAGTACTGGGAGGATAAGAGAGATGAAAAGAAGCTTGGTTTTTTTTTTTTTTTTTTTTTTTCACTTTCTATCCCACGCCACTTTCCCCCCCAGAGCCCACGCGAGCTGGGGTCCATTAAAAACCGAACAAGACTGGGTATCGACCACAAGTCCCTTCGGTACTGAACTACTGGAGGTTAGTAACATGCAAAAGAAATTAATTGACTACTATAAGGCTACAGACCTAATGTCATCAGCCATTTATACTAATCATAAAGCACTATAAAGATAAATTTAAATAAAGTTAAAATAGTTAAAATAATACTATGTGTTAAGGAGAGTTAAGAGATTAGATTTTAGATGAACGGAAGAAATAGAATTAGATACAAGGTCATAGTAAAGATTGTAAGACTGACATAAAACACGAAAAGGATCATGCTGCAAATAAGTAGTCTTACATGTACCAACAAGTATAGGAGAATAATTCCTAGTAACCCGAGAAGGAACATTAAAATTAATACTACCAAGCAAGGAAGGGGAAAAGATGCTGCCTACAATTAGATTGTGCAAGAATGTGACACCAAGAGTCGTTCTGCGACTGGATAATGTCGGGAGGCGAATTAGTTTAAGTCGGCTTTTGTAAGATGGAAGGTTTATATTGGGATCCCAGTGTAAGTGACGCAGTGCAAAAAGCAAGAATTGCTTTTGAACAGACTCAATACTATCACTATACTTTTTAAACTGTGGATCCCATACACATGAAGCATATTCAAGTATTGGTCTAACCAATGAAGTGAATAATAATTTGGTGGTGTAAGGATCATTAAACTCTTTAGACCAACGTTTAATGTATCCTAAAACACCCCTAGCTTTACATGTGATACAAGAAATATGCGACCCAAAATGCAGCTTTGGATCCATCAACACACCCAGGTCACTGAATTGTGTGACACGTTCTAGAATGTGATCATTAATGTGGTAGCTTTTTACAATTAAATTTTTGCGGTAAAAGGACATTATTTTACATTTGTCACAATTAAGCGAAAGATAATTTTTAGAGCACCACTGAGATAAGGAATCAAGATCTTCTTGAAGAAACATTTGTTGGACCGGAGATAAAATAGATAAGCATAACTTAACATCATCAGCGTACATTAAGACGTTAGAATGCTTTATGGCAGATGGCAAATCGTTTATAAAAATATTAAATAATAATGGGCCAAGGCTACCCTGAGGGACACCAGAAGTTACACAAATAGTCTTAGATATAGCTGTTTTAAAAATAACTCTTTGGGTTCTGGAAGTTAGATAGGATGTAATCCAGTTAACTAACTTGGGAGGAAAACCAAAGGTATACAGTTTTTTAAGGAGTAGGAAGTGACAAACACTGTCAAAAGCTTTACTAAAATCTGTGTAAATGACATCCATTTGATGTTGTTGTGAAAAACTACAATTAACCAACGAAGTAAATTCTAATAAGTTGGTTGTAGTTGAACGCTTCTTGGTGAAACCGTGCTGTGAAGTACTTAATAAAGGAAGAACGAAATGCTGCACCTGATCGGTGATAATATGTTCAAACAATTTCGGAATAGCGCAAAGCTTAGCTATTCCTCGGTAATTTGATATATTAGCTCTGCTGCCTTTTTTGTGGAGGGGGATAATATAGGACTGCTTCCAAATATTAGGTAATACAGATGTATCTAGAGATAAGTCAAACAATTTGCAGATTGGTCTAAGCAAAGCATCAGCACATCGCTTTATAATACAACTAGGTACATCATCTGGTCCCGGTAAAAACGTTAATTTAGAAGATTTTAAATATTGTAATACTGTATCACAATCAATAACTGGCATATTAAATTGATTAAATTGATGAATATGATATGGGTATGGACTATTACAATCATTATCATTATTGAAATTTGTGTAAGTGCTTTGGAAAAAGTTCGAAAAAAGATTGCAAATTTCTCCATCGCTGCAACATTCAAAATCATTTAATTTCATACAGAATGGGAATATATCCAACCTGTTAATAAAGTTATAAAACTTTTTAGGATCTCTTTTAATATCCTCTTTGACATGTGTCACGTATGACTGATAGCAGAAATTGTTTAGGTGTTGAAAATTATAGCGGGATATAGCGTATTAAGTATAATCAGCAGACAAACTGGACCTTTTAAATTTTTTATATAGTCTATTTTTTAAATTCTTTAATTTAATTAAATCACAAGAAAACCAAGGTGGCGTATGTGGGTTATATTTCAGTTTAATTTTCGGAACACATAATTTGAAATGATTTTTCATAGTTGTATAAAAAACTTTGCAGCTAGTTCTACATCATCACATGAATATAAATAAGATCAGTCAGGCTGTAAGAAGAGAATTTAAGAGAAGTCAGTTTGTTTAAAGCAGAAAATACGTCTTGACGTAGAAAGCAAATTAGAGGGATTATTGGAACGAAATCCAAACCCATTCAGAAAGATGTTTAATTCCAAAGTCGGATGATAAGCACCCTCTGGAGTGGAAAGAGGATTACTTCGAAACAAGGAAACATCATTTATGCTGTCGGTAAAAACCAAATCTAAAATTCGGTAAATGTTATGTATATATGTATGTAGTTTACTTGCTGAAAGGAAAGATCCAGCAATGAGTCGACAAACTCACAGCTTACTGAAAATATAACAATGTTACAATTATCAGAGGCTGTCCAACAAATATTTGGAAGATTAAAATCTGCCATGATTAAGACCTTATCAGTATCTTTGATAAAAGGCAAAACTTTCTTAATAGCTGTCAGATGTGATAAGTAAACAGAGTCATCAGAAGCAGGTGGTATATAGGAACATGTAATAAATAAATTGGAATTGGAAAATGAAATCTTTACACAAATAAACTCAATGTCATCAATATTATCAATAGACACCAAGTCAGAAGAGTAAGAAGTTCTAACAGAATCCACCACCAACGCGATCAAATCGATCTTTTCTAAACGTTAAGTAATTATTGTTAAACAATTCGGAATTCAGAACATCTGGACGAAGCCATGTTTCTACAAACACAATCACATCTGAATGAAAAGAGAAACTATTAGTGAAAAGTCTATTCACTTTAGAGTTTAAACCTCTGACATTCTGAAAATGTATGATCAAACTGAGGTTAGATGGATCCATAGGAAGGGCTGCTTGAGGGCGACTAGAAATCAGTTTTTTGTAGACTTTATTGGGGGTAGTTTGGCAATGACACCAGTGTTTGCACGTTTTTTAAAGTTATATTCGTGAACAACACAGCCGGCCGGCCAAAAGTTCAGATGTAACAGTTCACTACAGTATTCAGGGGGAACGGATATTATAAAAAACCAAATTGTCCTTTTAAAAGAAAATTTAAACTTAGTGGTATTCACATTTGTAATTGTTTGCAGTTTAGAATAGATAAAATGTAGTGATTAATATCGACTTCCGAAGTATCTTCAGTTAACCTAGACACAAAAATAGATTTAGAAGGAGGAACAGCGACAAGTTGCTTAGGACCAATTGAAGCTCGATTGTTTCAGCTAGTAGGTGCTATTTCTGAAGCAACATGGTACACAACTGATGCATAAGAATTCTTATGAAAGTTCACCGGTAGTTCCATCCGCCCCATTGGAGTAGTAAAAGTAGGTGTAGGTATAGAGATAGTGGGGGTAGGTGTAGAAATAGTGGTGGTAGGTATAGAGATAATGGGGGTAGGTATAGAAATAGTGGGGGTAGGTGTAGAAATAGTGGGGGTAGGAATAGAAAATGTGGGGGTTGATGGAGGTGGTATGTTTAAAAGTGACAAAGAAGTTTTTGATTTGGGCGAATGACGCCGCTTTCGTTTAGGCGATATATCGAAGATTTTAATATCTTTAAAAGACTTATCATAAGCTGTGAACTTATCATTCAAGCACCGAAAGTCTTTCGCTAGATCATTGTAAGCATTAGTAAAGTCTATCTCATCAGACCGACAATTTGGACAAGACCAGCGAAGGCCGATATTTTGATCAATTCCATTGATATCCGCACAGGCAACATGGGCCGCATTATCACACAAACAACAAGCTACAGTGCGGCATTTAGGAGTAAATTATTTACTTTTACACTTTAAAATACAACAATGCATTTTCAATAAAAAATATAAATGTTTAATATAATTAAAAAACAAAAATGAAATTTAAAAGAAAAATGTACACTTTCCGCAGGCACTTTGCTAAGTATAAGAGCAAATGTAAACCAAAACCAGCTTGAGAGCAAACCAAAAAACAACAAAATGCACAGAAACAAGACCAAGAATTTATAAACGCTAATTAAAGGAAAATTTGCATTTATAAAATCCCAAAAAGTTTAAAATGCAATGCACAATAAGTAAAAGAATAAGTTGATTCGTAATTATGTTTTCTACAATCAAAATATTTCGCGCAAATTAATTTAAATCTCACTGCACACAAGAAAAAAAGAGTATTTTTAGAGGGAGAAAGAATGAAAGAGCATTAAAGAGAAGCAAAAGTATATGCAAAGCAAAGATTACAACAAAAAAAAAAATAAAAAAATAAATTTACTTACAACGTTAAGCACTGGAAAAGCAACAAATTGCACAGAGCAAAACCAAAGATTAAATAAATGATAATAATTAAATAATTTAAAACTATTAAAACTTATGCACCACTAGCTAACCCGAAAACACGATTAAATTAATATTGTGCACAATTATAAAAACAGTATTAATTACAAATTGAAATATAAAAAGGTAAAAATTTAAATATTTGTTAGAATAAATATAAACACATCCGCTCTCTTTGAACTACAGATTAGTATGAAGGGATCATTAAATTCTTTAGACCATCTTTTAATAAATCCAAAAATACTTTTATCTTTATTAATAGTTGAAGAAATGTGATGGTTAATGGTCTGTTTAGGGTCAAAAATGACCCCATAAAAATAAATGAGGCTCCCGACGATGAAAAGTCATAATCTTGCATTATCAGCATACATCAAAACAAGAGAGTAATTCATGGAAAGAGGAAGATCATTTATAAAAAGGATAAACATTAATGGGCCAAGATGGCTTCCCTGAGAAACACCAGAAGTCACGTCAACTGGGCAGGAATTAGTGGAATTAAATAACACTCGCTGAACCCTTTTTCTTAAATATGAAGAAATCCACCAAAGAAGATCTTGCGGGAAACCTAAAAGATCCAGTTTAAGTAAAAGCAGATCATGACTAACGGAATCAAATGCCTTTCTGAAGTCAGTATTAATGACATCAGTTTGACATTTTTCGTTGAAACCAAGGTTCACCAAAGATGCAAATTCAAGCAAGGTAGTAGTTGGTGATCTATTCTTCATAAAACCATGTTGACACGGAGAAATAATAGATATACATTAGTGATAAAGGGTTGATGTGAGCATTTTTCCGAATAACTTTGGGATTGCAGAAAGTTTGGCAATACCTCTATAATTTGATATGTCAGCTTTTTAAAAGATGCGCTCTGAAGTGATAAATTGAAAAGTTTAAGAAGCGGCTTACACAGAGACTCCGCACAGTGCTTAAGCAGGAGTAAGTGGGTTACAACGATTTCAAATTGAGAAGAAGATATTCTTCATCAAATACAGGAGTAACAATGTGGTTACAATGGGAAGTGAGATATGGGTAAAAGTTCCCAAAATAAGATTTAGAGGAATAAGTGGATTGAAAGAATTTTGAAAACAGGTCCGCAATACCAAAATCACTGTAGGCTTGTTCATCAGCTAGATACAACGATGAGGGAAATGAAGAAGTCTTGCGCTTTGAGTTAACAAAATTATAAAACTGCTTAGGGTAACGTGAAAATTGCAGTCTACAACGTGAGAGGTAGTTATTATAATATATGTTATTTAGGGAAAGGAAGATTAAATTAGATTGGGTAAAGGTGACAACCCTATTGATCATAGTTCCTCCGAAATTCTATTGTTCATAAGGAACTCCAAAATTTTTCTGGGAGATAAACATGATATATCGATTGGTTCCAGGTACTGGAATCCCAAGTATCGGAGTCTTGTCCATATCAGACCCTAACAGTGGCATAGAATATGCTCTGCTGTTTCCTCCTCTTCATTACATCGTCTGCAATTGTCGTTATTTGTGATGCCCATATTGTATAGGTGCTTCAACACTCTGCAATGACCTGTTAAGAATCGCGAGACTATACGTATGCCTCTACGTGTTAGTCCCAGTATTTCTCGAGTTCTTATGCTAGAGCTGGTCGGTATAGACATTTTCGCTACTATTGTTCATGTTGACCCAGTATTGATGCGAATTTATAGTAAGCCATTTTTCCATATTGGACCTAGTGGAGCTCCAAGACAGTCCACAGAACGGTTCTGGTCCAATGAGAACGTGCTTAGACCCTTTCCTGCCGAGTTTATCTGCCTCTTCATTCCCAGGGTATCCACTTTGCCCAGGTATCCAAATGAGATTGATATGGTTATTTAAGGCTAATGACTTTAGTAGTATTAGACATTCCCAAGTTATCTTCGCTTTGAATTCAAAGGTGTTGAGTGCTTGCAAAGCAGCTTTACTGTCCGAGTGAATAAGTATGTGCTTATTAGCAGTAGCACACTTTAATTCCTCTCTGATACATAGTTCTATGGCATGTATTTCTGCCTCGAAAACTGAGTTCTCTTGGCCCATGCTACAGGATATTCGCTTCCTAGGGTTTTCCCCAAATACTCCGGCTCCTACGCCAGTGTCAGTCTTGGAACCATCCGTGTACCACACGTGAGAGCCACGAGAGGGTTTGGGCCTTACTCGTTCCCAATCTGTCCTGTCCGGAAATGTAACTTTAAAGTTTTTGTGAAAGTTAAATTTCGTTGGGCAAAGGGCGCTTATGGTAAGGTTGGCTCCGCTCAGGTTAAGCTCATCCCTTAGAGGGAATTTATTGAGATTACCCGAGTTTATTTCGTCATATAATAGAATGAGCTTGCCCAAGAATAGCATTGCTTCCTTCTATATAAATAGGTGAATTGGTGGTATATTCAATAGTGGCTCAAGGGCAGCTGTTGGGGTTCTCCTCATAGTACTAGTTATACACACACAAGCCAGTCTTTGTACCCTACCGATTTTAAACATTGCAGTACTTCTATCTAGTTTGGTATACCAGATGTGTGCAGCGTAGGATATGATCGGTCTGGTGATGGCTGTGTATAGCCACAATGACACACGCGGGTTGAGACCCCAGTTTTTACCCACTCGGCGTTGCTCAAGCTACAGTGGGGGTCACAGGTGGCGGATAGTGGACGGCCTACAGATATGTAGGTTAGCTGCGAATATTCAATAAGCAGTCCCCGACCAATGAGCGGCGAGAATGGAGGAGGTAGTTTAAAAGCCTACACACTCTTGTGAAATTCTCGTGACGGGGCGAGTGTGAGCCGCCCACATAATAAGTTCTCCAAAACCCAAAAGTGCGCCTGGTCTCAGATTGGGAGGATTTTTGGTCTGTAGCTGAACCTGATAGGTCGGCAGCAGTAAATGCCTGATGGCAGTCCTAAACCCAAGAGCGTCTGTTCCCACATTGGGCGGCTTCTTGGTAAAATATAAATAAAATTTTTGGAAAATTCATCGGAAAAGACATTGCGACCTGATACTCTCTCAAAATTGCTCACTCTCAGTTAATCATATTTAGTGTGGTAAACCTTTGAAAAAACACGCATTTAGTGTTGAACAGAACGTGAACATTGTTATGTTAGTGTTATGAAGTCAATTGTTTGCGCTTTGATCAGCTGTGTTGTGTCGGTGGGAATTATTATTGAAAATAAAATTATTAAAATAACATTAAAAACAGTGAATACTCAATGCAAAACACATAGAAAAATCAATAAAATAAAAAAGTAAAAAACAAAACAGCAACTTTTCTATTCTTCTAATAAATTTCAAATTTCAGGCAGTTAAATATGCACATTATCACATTATGAATTGAATAAACATAAATAAACAACATATGATAGTGTTGTGCAGCGTAAAAATTTAGAAGAAGAAGAGCGTAAGAACATTCTTGTGAGAGAATCACAAAACTGTAAACTAATGTCGCTACCTTGTTTTCTTGTATCATGCACAACAACGACATGCAGCTTGTGTGTTATAAAAATGTTTATAACAACAACATGCAAGCAACCAGCTTGTGTGTTGTACAAAAACAAGCGAATGTACGAAGAAAAGAGAACTAGAAACACACAGAAGCTCGCAGTTGATCTTTTTTGTTGTGAAGCGGGGACAGACGGCAAACGTAAACACATTGTTTAACACAACAACAACAACTGAAATTAGAAAATGATCAGCCCTATTGCTTTAATAGGGTTGCAAAATGGACTGTATGTTCAGCTGTTTCTTTTTGTAAACAATGTGGAAAACTTTTTCTAAACTTTATAGTGCTGGCAAATTGATTTGAGTAAATTAAAAATTTCTGCAAAATATTGAAAAAAAAGTTCAAGGTATGTAGGAAGTGTATAATGTATGTTTAATGTGAATATTTTTCAATTTGTATTTCTGTGAATTGTTTTAATTATGTGTTATAATAGAAAAAATCTAACCAAGCTGACTGTGTCTCGTGGATTGAAAACTAATTTTTTGCTAATTTGTGCCAAAATGTAAACATTTGTGATTATAGTTTAATATGTCTTTTTAAATGTGTTATTAACGCTTTTTGCCCAATTTTGCATATTTACCAAATATTCTTGAAATCCTCCATACAGTTTTAATAACAATTTCTTGAGAATATAAAATTGATAACCTCAAATTCCACCAATTCTGTAAAAACTCATTGGAGTCTTATATGTCTTCGTACCATGATACCCGATGTCGCCAACAGTTCATAAGATTTTAGTCCACGGTTACCAAATTATGGCTGTATCTCTTGTTCCTGTCGGTTGCCTTGGCGAAAATGCATCAGAAGGGCGCAATAAGTTTTTTCTCATCTTAAAAATAAACTGCAGGTTTTGAAAAGAAACAATACATGATTTTAATCCAGTCACTAAGCATAATTCACAAAAAGTATTTTGAATACCTAGCCCTAACATCGCTTTATTTGGGCGGTAAGAGTGGGCGTGGTCGGATTGATCTGATATTTTGAATATTTCTTTTTAATGTCATACATAGCAAATTTACCAATTTAGGGCTCATTATCATCATTATTAGACTTTATGTCAAAAAAATGACATTTCCGATCATAATGCGGTAAAGACATTCTGTGCATGTGTGAACTTTTGAAATATAATAAAAATCTAAGATATATTACATTTTTTTTTCACTATTCAAATCACTTAAGGACTCGACATTTATTGAAAGACTTTAAATGGATTATTTCAATTTATTTAAAGTTAAATTGAAAAAATAATATGTATTCTTGCTGAAGGTTCTATTTCAGAAGCTGGAGGCTTTGTTGTTAATTTTGCAATATTCGTCTGCATTTTGTGAGACCAGATAACATCCAATTCATACATCCTGCATAACACAAAAATATTTCGTAAGAAAAGAAAAACAACGTACATCTTCATCTTAACCCGAAATATTTTTGTGTTATGCGAGCGCTCACCTCACCTCGCTCGCACAGTATACAGTAGACAACAACAACGTTTTTACTCATAGTGCATATAATATGCACTCGATACTTTCCATAATCTTACTCAAAATTATCACTATTCACTTTTATCCATAAAACTTGAGCATAAAGCAAATGGATTGAAATACTAACCATACTACAGAAGCAAAATATTACATATAATCATAATCGCTGCAAATTAGTACGGTAAATCAAGAACAAGTTTTAGAGTTGATTATTCAAAAGCCGTTTTAATTGTAATCAAGCACATGTCTAATACGTATATATCTGTATAATATATATTACATATAGATGGCTCTTGACCAGCGCGACGAGACGAGTTGATCTAGCCATATCCGTCCGTCTGTCTATGCAAACTAGTCCTTCAGTTTTTGAGCTAGAGAGCTTAAATTTTGCACGGAGCTTTCTTTTTTTTATACGCAGTACATTTGTCGGAATCAGTCGAATCGATGCACTAGTGGGGTACCCCTCATACAAACCGGGATGCAAATGATAGTTGTTATTAGAAAAACTATTTTGTTTTTTGTACTATCGACTTGAAATTTGGGCATTATAAGTACATGATTTATATCCACCATCTAAATCTCAAGACTCTCGGACTCCTAGAAGGGCGTGAAGAGCATTACAACTTCGGCATAGCCAAAGTTAGTCATTTTTTATATTTTTAATAACAATTTTATAATTATAATTAGAATTCTAAAAATATGGATTTCGGAACAATTAATTTTGATTTCCAATACCTTTTAGGGAAAACGAATTATGTGGAGGACGATTGTGTTAATGTGTTCCATTACATTATAAATCGTTATACGTCCTTCCAACCCTGCCCAATGGATTTTTTGAAATTTATTGATCTCATATCTCTAGTTGACCCTAATCAAAGCCATATCCAGTTATTTTACTATGGAGAAAATTACAGTGGGGTCGGACATTGGGTGCGCCTATTTTACAATGGGGTTTCATTGCGAATATATGATAGCCTTAAGGGCAAATCATTGCCACCTCTACAGCAGGCGTTTGAGGATGCTCTTTTTCTACACAAGCCTTGAATTTTTTTTCCCGATGTTCAGAAGCAATCAGATAAATATGACTGTGGCGTTTTTGCTATTGCATTGAAAGGAAATTCCGCGTTTTAGAATTTCAACATTGCGGTAATGTGTTCCCATTTGTTGAGAATTCTAGATAGTAGAGAGTCCCATTCACTCCAAGGAAATCCCGAGGAAATCCAATCAGTAACATTTTTGTGGTTAAAAAAAAAAGGAGACACGAAATCTGCTAAAACAACAGCAGAACGTGTTCGCGCTTATAGAGAACGAAAAAAACTTATCGAAGTGTCAAATCGACCAGACGAACATGTTGTCGACCCACCACCCACTTCCAGATCTTCAAACAGTGTAGTATAGAATGAAAATTCCTTTAATAAATCGTGAAACATCTCTCTCTAGGTAGACTAATCAAAATCGTATGATCAACATAATTAATGGTGGTATGTCATTGATAGTTGATGGTAGTGCGAATGGCATTCAGACAGCTGATTCCCGTGTGCCTTATATGCCGTCGTCATAATAAAGCTCACCGTGAATTCAAAAAAACATTTCTTGACTCTTTTGGATGTATTTGCTCAGTTTGTGACAGGTTGTGGTTTAAGAACGATTTGAAAAGACCTTGCACTCAACATACAGAGATTTTGAAAAAATCGTACCAGATAGATCAATGAATGAAATATTCATGTGCAATACGTGCACAAGTTCATTACGAAAATAAAAAAAACTGGTAATGTCAACTTATAATGGTTTCAAATTTCCGCAGATACTTACCCTTTTTTCCCTTTTGTTTATATATACATTTTTCACTAAAGCTGATGATACACAATTTAGGTATATATACAGAGTTTAGCAGATGCTTTCAACTGAAATATGTACATAATATGTCATTTTTGACTTTATATAAGTGAAATGCGTGTTTTAACAATATTGTTTAATTTAATAAGAAAAAACAAGGGAGAAGAAAACCTTAATATTGACTTACTATAAATGCTAACTTAGAACTAAATAACTAGAACGAGAGATTTTATGAATTTAAATATTGATGGACAGTTCGTACACCTGGCATTATATGAAGGTAGTTTGTATTTGTGTAATAGGGTGGATTTAATAATAGTCCTAAAAGTTTATTCTGGCATACTTGAAGTTTCTTTATATGTGTTGATGCACAACTACCCCAAACAGAAGACCCATACATTAAAATAGGACTAAAGATGTTTTTAAAGATTATCAGTTTATTGGGAGTTGATAACTTTGATTTTCTATTTATAAGTGGGTATAAGGTACAAATGGTTTTATTGATTTTGCTTATAGTAACTCCAATATGAAAGTTAAAAGTCAGTTTCTTGTCAAAATGTATTCCTAAATAACGTATGTTGTCAGCCCATTGTATGGGTGTATCAAAAAGTTTTAACAATCCATCAGGAAGATAGCAAGATTTCCTTCTTTTGGTAAAAAGGATAGCGTTAGTTTTGTTAGGATTAACTTTAAGTTTCCATTTGTGATTGTGATTCGTTCAGATAACTTTGCAAGGCATTTTTTATGCACTATATAGTAGACCAGCACTATACACAGTTGCATCGTCAGCAAATAATGAAAGCACAAAATTGGTTACTTGTGGGATGTCATGTGTATAAATATTGAATAGTATTGTTCTTAAAACAGAGCCCTGTGGGACGCAAGCCTTATGTGTTGCTGCGAAGATTGAGTGCCCTCCAAATCAATGTAAAAGAGACGATCGGTTAAGAAATTATGTATTATTTTAATAAGGGTGTTCCAATACCCTTAATTTGTGTACTAATCAATCATGCCAGACAGTGTCGAATGCGGCTTCAATGTCTAACGTAACTAATTTCAGGATTTCCTGTTTCGAATGCTATCTTCAATAAAATTCTTAAGTTTTAGGGATGGAGATAAGGAGTTGAGTCTAGTTCTGAAGCCATATTGTTCAGTGGGTAGTAAGTTGTTCGTTTCTAAATAACTGACCAGGCGAGTTTTAATTACTTTTTCAAGTATTTTAGACAAACCGCATTGCAGACTGATGGGCCTATAGCTTTCAGGTCTATCAGCAGGTTTGCCTAGCTTGGCAATTGTTACTATTTTGGCTGCCTTCCACTGACATGGGAAATAATTCACTTGAAGACAATGATTGGTAGATCTACTAGACAATTAATAGCGCTAGTAGGTAAGTTTTTCAAGCAAATATTACGTATTCCGCATTTCCGTAGGTTACTATTGTGGTTTGCGGCAACAGATTGTATGGATACATTAACTTGGTCTGTCGTTTCTGAGTTTGAGTAAGAAGATGTTAGTTTATGTTTCTGTTCAAAGATATCTGCAAGAATATTTGCTTTTTCTTTTCCAGAAACGAAAGCTACATCAGTATTCTAAAGGCAAGGTATAAATTGTTTTTTATTTTTAATTGCTTTGATTGTATTCCAAAAGGGCTTACAACATTTGTTTAGTTTTTGATTTTTTTTGTTCCATTGTTTATTATTATGAATAAATAATTCTATAAGTATAATATGACTTAAATGGTTACATCTAGCTTTTAAAAGTGGTGTCCGTGACCTGGTCCATTGCCTTTGAAGAATGTTTCTTATTTTAAACTATTCAGATATATGCTTTGGAAGCTTAAGCTTTATACATGACATACTTTTGTGGGGAACTGCCTTAATAAAGGCATAGTTGACTACTTTTTAGGGTTCCGTACCCATAGGGAGCTAACGGGACCGTATTACTAAGCTTACGATGTCCGTCCGCCCTTCTCCTGCTCTATCTCATGAACCGTAATAGGTAGAGAGTTGAAAATTTCACAGATGTGTAGAACGACAAATACTAAAAATACACATTTTTAGAAGCATTGCTCTTTAATTTAACCTTTTGTTTAACAAATTTTTGTTTTTTGTGGTATACTTTTAAGCTGTTTTTTGTATTGTACTTTTATGCTGTTAAATATGCACATAATTTTATTTTTTTAGCAAAAAATCTTGTACGATAGTACGGAATCCTCCGTGTGCGAGTCCGACTCACACTTGGCTGATTTTATTTAAAGGAGCTCACTAAATAGTCGATGTCAGAAGTCGAAGCTGGTGAATTATGGACACCTAAATCTTCTGCTATAAGTTTACCATTGATAATCCTCTTAAATAGTCCCAATCTGCTTTGCTAAATATTGGATGGGTTTTCTCAGTAAGCAGAAAGTCGAGTATTTGACGACGAGTACTTAAAGTCGCCGCAAACTAAAAAGTTTCCATTTATACTTGAGATTTTGAGTAGATCACTTTTGTATAAATTTTTTATGTGATTTCGGTAGCCAGATAAATTGCATGAGGTAGTAAGGCATATTGCAGTGTGGCCAGCAAAGTATGCAGAGTAAATTTTTAAGCTAGTATTGGTTAATACCAATTTGTATGCCTACATTTTCAATAACATGAGTTTTGATACAAGAAATTTGTTCATGTACTTATTTATTGCTAGCAACAATAGCAACACCACCACCTCTGCTATCCGTCCTATCGCGTCTGTAAACAGTGTAGTGAGGTATGTTAAATCGGTCAACTTGTGTAAGCCATGTTTCACTTATAAGAGCTATATGAATTAGATTTTCTTCTAAGAACTTAATAAATTCTACACGTTTGTGTCTCACGGCACGGGCATTCCATGCGATAATATATAATGTATCAAGAGAGATATTTGTTTGTGTACATATACTTAATTGCTAACTGAGAGATGACTTGAAATTGCTCTCCCTTGCTGGAGCAACTACTTAGTTTTGTAATCAGTTCTGACAATAAACAGTTTATCTCTTCAATTGAAAAGAGTTCAGGTTCCTTTGTATTAGGGTTATACAAAGTGACAGTATTTGTGAGTGCATTACTATAGCTACCATAGTTGGTTTGATGTACTCTGCTAGTTTGATCTGACGAAGAGAGTGGCCTTTTAGACTTACTTTCTAAGAGAACATTTGAAACTGTACGTTATGTTGTGTCGTTGTATAAATCCAGGTTGCTTCTTCTAGTTCGTGCCGACGAAAGCTTTGAAAGCAAATTAATATAAGAAATGCGGCATGGACAAGTCAATTCAGTAGAAGAATGATTTCCCTTACAGTTGGCACATTTTTGTTGCTGGTGTCCGTACATAATACCGTTTGATGTGATCCAGCACAGTGGGCGCAAGATGTTTTAACTGAGCAGTTATTTAAACCGTTACCAAATAACTGACAATTATAACATTGTGCTATTTTATTCTGCAATTTCACCTTATGCGCTCATCGTGTGATTAACATATATAAAGATTTTGCACAGCTGGTTGAAAGTAATACTTTTGTTTATAAAGTAAACAATGTAGAGTAATAGTTGATGGTCTGTTTTGGTTTTCTTTTCGACAATTTTCACATCAGTACATTTTAATCCGAGGCCTTATAGCATAGACTTAACAGTTTCGTTGGCAAATCGCTCCAATCCGATTAAGACAGCTTTGTATGGTTTTGTTGATTTTGTGTTATATGTGTAAAACTCACATTTAAGTTCCTTAAGTTTTGCAAAAAGAATATTGGCTTGCAAAAACATTTTTATACCAATAGATATAGTTTTGATGTAGTAGTCCTGGATTTCACATTGAGCCAGAAGATCGTGAACAAATTTATTATTTTGCTTTAAATTATTGCATCTTTTTCTGCATCAATTTCGTTTTCATTATCATCCTTTTTGTCCTCTAGTGTTTGTAAGGGACGGAAAGAGTTAGAGTATTGTTTGGAGTTCTTTTTTTTTATGGAACTAAGATTATAATTACAAATTATAATTTAGTTATTAATTTGAGCAATAGCGAACAAAGGCTTTCAGCTCAGGGAGAGACTTATGGAAGGTTTGGAGGAAATTAGAAAAGTGTAGGACCAGACTTGATCGGGAATCGAACCCGCGATGTCAGCTTGGCGCACTAACCATTGAGCCAACGAGCCAGTTCTGTTGCTCCATTTGTACATTTTTCCTTTTGCGAGGCATGCTTGTGAAGGCAGATGCTACAGCATCGCCAGTTGAAACTTTTCGACGCTTTCTAATTATTTTTAATCGAGTGAATTTAACAATTTAAGAATAATTGAAAACTTTCTAAGAAAAATATGCTCAGCGAAGTATCTCAAATAGGAGAGTGAGTATGTATATGATCACCGAGTTCGTTTAAAATAACCGCACACAGCAAGATCAAGTCAAAGACTGCTTATCAATGTGGATGCACTGTGCAATATATTTCAATAAACTGGCCAACGTATTGCTCAAAATCCTGCAATCGGAAAAAGTTAGTCTATTTGGTCAGAGTGGGATCTCTTAAAGTGGGTTGGGTTCGATGTCGCTTGAGGCAGCACATAAGCCCAACAAGATGCTTCAAGTGCTTAGAGTACGGTCACATTGCAAGAAGATGCAAAAGCAGTGTGGACCGTTCAAAGCTATGCCTTAGGTGCGGAGCAGAAGGACACATCGCAGAGAACTATCAGGAGAAAGCTAAATGTGTTCTTTGCCCGGATGGAAATAACTCACATGTGTCTGGGAGTTATAAGTGTGAAGCTTTTAAGAAGGCCTTATGGAAACTAAAAGCCAAGCATGATTAAGTGCCTTCAACTTTATTTAAACCGATGCAGTGCGACGCTGGATCTCTCAGACAGCCTTAGACATGAAGGCAGATGTTCTATGAGGCAAAGGACAATATTAACATCTGGACGCAGGATGCCGGTGGGAAAAAGGCTATCTGGATCCAAGGCGATACTGCTTTCGAACAGAGAGATCCTTGTTTGCATAATGGCTTTACCTTTGCAAAAATAAGTTGAATCCATTTTTACAGCTGTTATACATCCCCTAATTTTTCCCAGGATTCTTTTGAGGCCTTTCTTGACAATCTAGTTAGTGCTGCGAGGGATAAATCCCCTCTCATAATTGGTGGGGATTTTAATGCTTGGACATTGGAATGAGGTTGCAATAACACCAATAGGCGTGGATGAGCTTTGATAGAGGCTTTTGCTTCTCTAGACATGGTCCTACTGAACCGAAATAATGCAATCACATTTGACAATGAAAGAGGTAGCTCGGCAATCGACCTTACATTCTGTAGCACTTCGATTGCAAGTGTGATCAAATGGGAAGTTACAAGTGCCTTGGACCTGTACATCGCCGAGTTAGAGATGGCGACTGGTAGTGCAAGTCAGCAAACCCAGGGACTTATGCAAGACCTATCAAGGATATGTGATGCTTCCATGCCTAAGAAAGCAAGAATCAATGGCAGGAAACCCAACTTTTGGTGGTCGGATGAGATTGCAGAACTCCGCTCGCAGTGCTTCCAACTTCGTAGAAGATTCCAGCGCAGCAGAAGAAGGAATGCTGACTCTGGCGAAACCCATCTTCTCCACGAGGAATTCAGACGTAAGAAGTCTCAACTCAGCAAGGAGATCTGTAAGAGCAAGCAGGATGCCTTTCGCAGGCTGCTAGGGGAAATGGATCATAACCCCTGGGGCAGCGCTTATAAAATTGTAATGCGTAGATACAAGGGACTCTCTAATATTCCTTCCTCCGTTGCTCTTATGGACAATATAGTTGCCAGCCTCTTCCCGACTAGGGGATTGTTGAGGATACTCCGACCACTTGTGGTTGTAGGGGATGACATACCTCCCGCCACCAGATTGGAGCTAGAAGCTGCATCAAAAAGGCAAAGATGAACAAGTCGCTTGGTCTGGATGGCATCCCTAATGCTGTTCTTAAAAGAGACATGGCCGCGAAACCTCACGTGTTCTGCGAGGTATTCACAAGGTGCTTAAAAGAAGGTCTCTTTCCCAAATGTTGGTACTCCTCCCAAAAGGGGGCCTACCCCCTGTTCAACCATCTTCCTACAGACCTCTGTGTCTACTAAGTACCTCTGGGAAAATCCTAGAAAGGATTATTTGCACTAGACTCCAGCAGTACACAGAGGCATCAAATGGACTGGGCGAACTGCAATTCGGCTTCAGACCAAGCAGAGGTACAGTGGGGGCAATCCAGAAGATCTGCGACATTGCCAAGGAGGTCCTAAATGGCACAAGGTGGCTAGGCGACAACAAAAAGTACTGTGCAGTTGTCACACTCGATATGAAAAATGCATTTAATTCTGCAGATTGGTGCTGTATTATTAATGCGCTAGCTTCACTAGAGATACCCAGCTACCTGATTCGGATGATAGTGTCTTATTTCAGTGACAGAACACAAATATGTGATACAGGAGAAGGCATTAAGTCTTGTGAGATAACTGGAGGTGTCCGGTTCCGTCCTTGGTCCATTACTATGGAATGTCATGTACGATGGCATCCGACGGATTAATAAACACAGTGGTGTGGAGATAGTTGGGTATGCTGATGACGTCGCTATCGTAGTAGTAGCAAAGACGCTAACTGAGGTCACATCAAAAGTCGAAAGAACTGTTGCAGCTTCAAGAAGTTGACTTAGACAGAACCATCTATGCTTGGTGGAGCATAAAACAGAGCTGGTACTCATGAGCTCAAGGAAAAAGGTTGAAAAACTGACTGTGAGGATCGGCAACCACATCATTGAATCGAGGCCTTATATCAAGTACCTGGGAGAGTTTCTGGACCATCGTCTGTGTTTTAAGTACCATCTAATCGAGTCAGCCAAAAAAGCAATTGCTACAACACAAAAATTGGCGTGGATTCTCCCAAACCTAGGTGGACCCAGACAGCAAATACGGGTTTTACTAGGTTCGGTGAGTAAATCTATACTGTTTTATGCGGCTTCGATTTGGGCTGGGGCTCTCGCAACTAAGTCATACTTGCGAGGAATAAAGAGTGTACACAGAGTTGCAGACAATGCGGCGGGCATACTTGCAGGCAGACTTCCAATTGACTTGGAAGCCTTGGCTGCAAGGGATATATACCTAGACCGAGCAACCTCCCATAGAAATAGCAGTAGTAGAAGGATAATGGAGTCGTAGGAGCATAATTGATTGATTGTGGCCTTCAAGTCCGTATAAAATCGATCTTTTGCCAAATCTGACCTTTCTTCGGTTTGGGCGTATGCTGAGATAAGAGTTATATTGTTGAATTTTCCTTTAATCCGTACATTGATTGGTGTGAAACCCAAGAAATAGTTCAGAAGCTTCTTCGATATCATGAAGCCTGTGCTGTATAAGCCACTTCTGTGCGTCATGCCACTGTAGTAAAGACGATAATCTTTCTTCCTTATCTCGCCATGGTCCTTCCAGCGGAGCTCTTTAGCGCAAGAATATCGATGTTAAGCTTGTTCATTTGTATTGCTGTTTCTTGCATAGAACCGGCCCTTAGTAAGGTTCTGACATTCCATGTTCCGAGAGTCAAAACGTTGGTCCTTTTTCGTTGCGGGAGTCGTTTTCCTTTAATCATTTCACTTATCCGAGGCTGTGAACGTTTCATCAAGAAATTTTTTTTTACGATGTGGATTGTTGGCTCAACGATCAACCAAAATGCTTGGAAAGGTTTTGCATTTTACTGCAGAGTATAGACGAGCCGCTTGCTACAAGTCAGACGCTCGTTTTCAGCCGCACCTAACCTGGTGAACAGACGCTGATACACAGAAGAGGGCCCTTAAACTGAGTATGTCAGAGTGGCCCCTCTATAGCTCCCTCTCTCGTAAGCCGTGATCTTAGGTTCCTGGTGACTCGGGGCCACCTCTCGCCCAAGGTTACTCACGTTGCCCGGGGTACACGACGAGGACGTGAGAGTAGGGATTGAGTTCGGAGGACCTACAGTAACTGCATACCCAGCAGTGTTCTCCGACTCCTTGCCATCCCCTCCTCCTTGTTTGCATAACAAAAAAAAAAAGAAAAAAAGTTCATGTGGTCAGTATTATGTGTTTGATTATTCAAAAGAATTGAATTCCAACATCGCGGGGTCCACATGCTCATATATTAATGTGGCTAAATAATGTTTCACGCGATGCACTTGGTGATGACAAAAATGATGTTATATTATTGATCAATAAGCTAATTTCTATTTCCGCACAAGAAGCATCGGGAAATATAACGCTACAAACGCACAAACATACTTTCACCTGTTACAAATAAATAGTCGCCAATAGAAAGCAACAATGCAGGTTCGAAGTCGCTTCATGCTGTGTCGACATACAATTATATTATTGCCTATGCGAAAAGACGTACCAGGATACACGGATTATGTGAAGCAATACAAAATTGTCAGACAGAATCTCAAGAATACTGACTACACTGAAAACAATATAAATCCAATGACCATTACGAATCAATACTTCGGGCAGGGATTAACAGGCCATGTGTTTTCTTGAAACGTTAACCACATGAAAAATGGCAGAACCCGTTCAACCCATTCGTGTTTAATATAATTCAATCGAATATGGACGTTCAATTTATTACAGAAGAATATTCTTGAGCTACTTACGTTGCTGAGTACGTGAACAAAACGAACAGATGAGTAAGCCATCTTCAACATGAAATTATTGAAACAATGAATGAACATCCCGAATTCGATGTTGTGGAAGTCACTCGAAAAATAGGTGTCACCATGCTAAGCAGTTTCGAGATGATTAATCAAGAGGCTACTTGGTATCTTTTACGAGAGCCAAGGTCCAAATGTTCCACCATGGTTGTCAGTATCTCAACTATATGACCGCAAGATCGGCAAAAAAAAAAAAAAAATTGGACGAAATGGGTATTGGAGTAGACAAGACTGATATTTGAAAGCATAATTGGTTCGATAAATACGAGAAAAGACATAACGACTTAGAGGATATTACACTCGCACAATTCGTGACACATTATTCTGTTCGTATTGATGGAAAATATACGAAGAGAAGGAAATCTTGTATTATTCGTTATCGAAATTATTACAAGAAATGGTCTTGTTACACATTCCATTCCGGAACGAAGACCGAGACATACTCGCTGAATTGAAGTTCATTCAAATATATAATGAAAACGAGGATCTTATTTTAAATCGTCGAAGAGAATTTGAATCTGACTTGGATATACAAAAAACCATCGAAATTTGTCGCAATTTGTGTCTTGAAAACGAATATGGTCCTGATGAAGCTGTGGTAAATATATGTCCTGAGGCTCATATAAATTTATCTCTAGATACATCTGTATTACCCTAATATTTGGAAGCAGTCCTATATTATCCCACTCCACAAAAAAGGCAGCAGAGCTAATATATCAAATTACCGAGGAATAGCTAAGCTTTGCGCTATTCCGAAATTGTTTGAACATATTATCATCGATCAGGTGCAGCATTTCGTTCTTCCTTTATTAAGTACTTCACAGCACGGTTTCACCAAGAAGCGTTCAACTACAACCAACTTATTAGAATTTACTTCGTTGGTTAATTGTAGTTTTTCACAACAACATCAAATGGATGTCATTTACACAGATTTTAGTAAAGCTTTTGACAGTGTTTGTCACTTCCTACTCCTTAAAAAACTGAATTCCTTTGGTTTTCCTCCCAATTAGTTAACTGGATTACATCCTATCTAACTTCAAGAACCCAAAGAGTTATTTTTAAAACAGCTATATCTAAGACTATTTGTGTAACTTCTGGTGTCCCTCAGGGTAGCCACCTTGGCCCATTATTATTCAATATTTTTATAAACGATTTGCCTTCTCCCATGTCTTAATGTACGCTGATGATATTAAGTTATGCTTATCTATTTTATCTCCGGTCCAACAAATGTTTCTTCAAGAAGATCTTGATTCCTTATCTCAGTGGTGCGCCAAAAATTATCTTTCGCTTAATTGTGACAAATGTAAAATAATGTCCTTTTACCGCAAAAATTTAATTGTAAAAAGCTACCACATTAATGATCACATTCTAGAACGTGTCACACAATTCAGTGACCTGGGTGTGCTGATGGATCCAAAGCTGCATTTTAGGTCGCATACCTCTAGAATCATCTGTAAAGCTAGAGGTGTTTTAGGATACATTAAACGTTGGTCTAAAGAGTTTAATGATCCTTACACCACCAAATTATTATTCACTTCATTGGTTAGGCCAATACTGTAATATGCTTCATGTGTATGGGATCCACAGTTTAAAAATTATAGTGATGGTATTGAGTCTGTTCAAAAGCATTTCTTGCTTTTTGCACTTCGTCACTTACACTGGGATCCCAATATAAACCTTCCATCTTACCAAAGCCGTCTTAAACTAATCTGCCTCCCGAAATTATCCAGTTGCAGAACGACTCTTGGTGTCACATTCTTGCACAATGTAATTGTAGGCTGCCTCTTTTCCCCATCCTTGCTTTTTAGTAATTTTAATTTTCCTTTTCGGGTTACTAGGAATTATTCTCCTATACTTGTTGGTACATGTAAGACTACTTATTTGCAGCATGATCCTGTTTCGTGTTTTATGTCAATCTTACAATCTATACTATGACTTTGTATCTAATTTTATTTCTTCCGATCAGCTAAAATCTAATCTCTTAACTCTTCTTAAAACATAATATTCTATTAACTATTTAACTTTAATTCGCACACTTTATTTAATTTTTTTTTATAGTGCTTTATGATTAGTAGCTGATGACATTAGGTCTGTATAGTAGGCAACTAATTTCTTTTGCATGTTACTAATCTCCAGTAGTTCAGTACCGAAGTGACTTGTGGTTGATACCCAGTCTTGTTCGGTTTTTAATGGACCCCAGCTCGCGCGGGCTCTAGGGGGGAAAGTGGCGTGGGTTAGAAAGTAGGTTAGTTAAAAAAAACTCCTACCATTAAACATAGAGGTAGTTCATCAATACCGAGCTCTTTTCAAGTATGTCAAAGTATTAATAATTGACGAAGTAAGCATGGTAGGTACTGAGTTGCTTACAAATATTGATATATGTATAAAAGAGATTACTGGTAAATACAACTAAAATGTTGTGGTGGCATTGATGTGATATTAATTGGTAATTTGCGTTAATTGCCACTGGTTCGAGCAACGCCAATTTACAACCAGGAGGAGTAGCAATGTTTCATAATCAATATGATACTGCAAATACAGTGACACCAAACATGGAAATGAGTGATAGGCAGTCTCAATCATGTACATCTACAGTGACACCAGTTAGCGATATTAAACGGAGTGTCAAACGCTAAATGGAAATAACATAAAAAAGAATCCCAACAAATCAACAACAAAATCTGGAACTACAATAGATGCAATTTTTTCACGTTATATCGAAAATACTGAATCACGGGCATATATCATATATTTTAGTTATCACAAACCATTAATATCAGCAATATCAATTGAACCACCAACCAAAGGCACAGTAAATATGGAATAAAATAATTCAAAACAGAATATTTTTGTTCTTATTTTTTATTAACTGAGTACTCATAAAAAATATTAAATATAAATTTTCATTTGTTTTGAGATTATCTCTCTCTGTCTGTTTTTAAGAAGTTTCACTTCTATCACGTGTACGATGGTTCACGCGCATTGTTTTGTGGGTGCAACCTCAAAGATAGCTGTTTTCCAAGTGCAAATGTTCAACAAGTAAAAACTTTGAATTTAGCTTTGTTCCCCCTAGAGCGCCACATTTTGGTGGACTTTGGGAGGCAGCCGTAAAGTTAGCAAAAACATTTGTTGGTAAAAATATAGCTAATGCAAATTTGTCGTTCGAAGAACTTCAAATAGTGTTCATCAGACTTGAGGCGATCCTGAATTTAAGCCACTTGTTCCAATGACTGAAGCAATCCCACCAGGACATATGCTGATTGAATCCTCATTTGTGTCAGTACCTGAGGATTTACTGTATTGTAGCAAAGATGGTTGTGAGAAGAAAATGCGCTACTTCGAAAGATGGCACAAGGTTACATACCTTAAACAACAGTTTTGGTCGCTTTGGCAGCGTGACTATATTCATACCTTGCAACAACGGTCCAAGTGGGCAAAGGGACAACAAAATCTCTCTATTAGACAACTAGTCATCGTTCATGAAGAGAACACTCCACCCAAACAGTGCATCTTGGACCGAGTGACGTCAACAATCACTGGCTATGATGGCAAGGTTCGTGTAGCTAATGTTAAGACAACAAGGGGCACAATCCGACACCCAGTACACAAACTTGCATCACTTCCAAGGGATAAGTAGTTCTCACATTTTCTTTGAAAGTATTTTCTTTCAACGTGGAGAGGATGTTGGAGGAGATCACTGCACAAATTGAAATATGTAATGAATTTAAACACATGTCACAATTGAATTAAGAAACAAAAGCTGCATCAAAACAAAAACACAATAAGCACTAAAAATCAGCCAAGTGTGAGTCGGACTCACACACTGAAGGTTCCGTACCATCGCACAAGATTTAACACAATGTATGCAAATTTGTACCTCTGAAGTTATGTAAAATTAATTTGCTTTTGTTTTTGTCGCAAAAGTGAAATATTCAACAGCCTAAAACTATAAAAAAAAAAAAATTAAAAATTAACCAAAATATTAAACAAAAGATTAAATAACAAAGTTTCTAAAACTGTGCACAGTGCATATTGAAGCACACATTTCTTGTATGGCGACCCCTCTTTTTTTTAACTTTATTTTATTTTTGATATCACACAATTAAATTACACACGCTGTGAAAATTTCAACTCTCTACCTATTGCGGTTCATGAGATAGAGCCGGGGTCGAACGGACGGACGGCGGAAGCTTAGTAATAGGGTCCCGTTAGCACCCTTTGGGTACGGAACCCTAAAAAAGGGACACCGAGTGGGCAGTCTGTAAATGCTATACACAAAAGCTTTACATTTACAGATCGGAGTTTTTGGCAACTACTTTTTAGGTCATTGACCTCAAGGAGCTTTTGGAGATTTTTGTAATGATTGAAATGAGGGAAGAAGGAGAATAAAAGTTATTTTTTATTTCTAACTATTCTGTTGACAAGTTCTGTAACACAAATTTTCACACAATAAAAAGCACATAGTACATATTTTTTTTTTTTTTTTGTTGTGCGAAACAAGGAGGTAAAAATCTTCCAAAGATACCTATGACCCGTGCCACAAGTTATGTCGGATTCATTAGTCTACCGACTAAAAAACCCCCTATCGCCTCAAACCCCTTTCAATCCCTACGGCACCGCTGAAGCATTCCTTCGTATGTTTATTTATATTTGAAGGAATAAACAAACAGTGTTTTTATTCTCAACATTATGCTTTTAATGATATTTAATGTTTAGATAAGAGTTGTAGAGCATAAAATACTCTACAAAGTTTGTTTGAGTCATTTTTGTTTTTGAGTTAACCGTTCTTGATATAGAGAGTGAAGAGTTGGAAGAAAAATAGGTAAAAAGGTGTTACTTTTACACATTTTGGTATGTAGAAGGCGAACGGCTGAATAGAAAATTATAAAAATAAAATATCAGGGATTCCTTAGAACATAGTTCTTAAATACAAGTACAACAACCAGCCAAATTGTCGTTTTGTGTTCTGAACAGCTGTATTTTTTGTTTTGGTTATACATACAAATAGAACGTTGTGACTAAATTAAAATGGAAATTGTGAGAAAAATACATGATTAAGAACAATTCCCAGTGTATGCATTCATTCCTGCTACTTATTTATTTATCTATTTATTCAAAAATATATGACAACAACAAAAAATACAAGTTTCCAATATTAAAATAAGGAATACCTCAATGAAACTTAAAACTAATAAATTAAATTATAAGATATATCCGTCTCTATCCCGGTGGGGGAATTTTATTTGCTAAGTAGCTAGCTATGCCCCTACTCATAGCCATATGTGGTCAGAGACAGGCATCCAAAATTGTAACGGACAGGTTCAATCACGGTGGATGATAGCGTTTGGCGAAATGTCAGGAGAAAGAATGTGATATAGTTTGTTATAATTTGAACATAATACACGAAATGGATCGTTTGAGGCAAAATTAGTTGTGTACATACTATGAGCAAGAGTGACGAAATTTCTAGTGGAACGACTAGGGACACAGAAACTAAGTTGACTCAAAAGCAACGGCGAATCAACAATACCAGTAATGAGTTTGTAAAGAAAGCTTATACCTAGAGAAATTCTGCGAAAAGAAGGAATTGCTTCTGTACTGTCTCAGTTCGGTCTTCATATATTCTGTATTGAGGGCTTCAGACGAACAGTATTCGAGTACTGGGCGGACAAGAGAGATGAAAAGAAGCTTGGTATTGAAGGGATCATTAAATTCTTTAGACCATCTTTTAATAAATCAAAAAATACTTTTAGCTTTATTAATAGTTGAAGAAATGTGATAGTTAAAGGTCAGTTTAGGGTGAAAAATGACTCCTAGGTCACTGAAGGTGAAGACACGCACCAATGGGTTGTCGATCGTGTAAGAAAATAAATGAGGCTCCCGGCGAATAAAAGTCATAAACTTGCATTTTACGATAGAAGATTGCATAAACACCAATAATGCAGTGAAGTTAGATCCTCGTGCAATCTGACTTGTCACATCTACTGGGCAGGAAAGACTGGATTTATATAACACTCGCTGAACTCTATTTCTTAAATATGAAGAAATCCAACAAAGAAGATTTTGCGGGAAACCTAAAAGATCCAGTTTAAGTAAAAGCAGATCATGATAAACGGAATCAAATGCCTTGCCGAAGTCAGTATAAATGACATCAGTTTGACATTTTTCGTTGAAACTAAGGTTCACCAAAGATGTAAATTCAAGCAAGTTACTAGTTGGTGATCTATTCTTCATAAAACCATGTTGTCACGGAGAAATAATAGATTTACAGTAGTGATAAAGGGTTGATGTGAGCATTTTTTCAAACAACTTTGGGATTGCAGAAAGTTTAGCAATACCCCTGTAATTGGATATGTCATCTTTGTTACCTTTTTTATGTAGCGTAACAATGAAGGATTCCTTCCAGATATCAGGAAAAGATGCGTTCTGAAGTGATAAATTGAAAAGTTTAAGTGGTGGCTTACACAGAGACTCCGCACAGATCTTAAGCAGGCAACTAGGTATTTTGTCTGAACCAGGTGAGTAAGTGGGTTTCAACGATTTCAAATTAAGAAGAAGATATTCATCAATTACAGGAGTAACAATGTGGTTACAATGGGAAGTGGGATACGGGTAAATGTTCCCAAAATAAGATTTAGAGGAATAAGTAGATTGAAAGAATTTTGCAAACAGGTGCGCAATACCAAGATCACTGTGGGATTGTTCAGAAACTAGATACAACGACCAGGGAAATGAAGTCTTGCGCTTTGAGTTATGGTAACATATGTTATTTAGTGAATGGAAATTAGCCCGGGTTACACAAATGTTAGCAAAAGCAATAGAAGAGGCAGTTCTCTTTAAGTTTTTATATGACCTCGACTTAATGTTCTTCAAGTTAGAAAGTCTTCTAGTAAACCAAGGTGGCTTATAAGAAACTATCGAATCAACTATATAGGTGATATTGGCAACGAAAGTATTGTATACCGTTGCATAAAAAAAATTAATAGCAGTAGACATATCGCTGCAATTAAATAAGAAAGACCAATCTGTTCCGAGAAAGATTGCATTTAGTTGAGCAAAGTTAACTTAATTAATATATAAAAAAATATAACAATATAAAATTTTCTTCAAATTGTTTTGTGCATAATCAGTTTTTTAATGTTGAAAATGACCAAAAAATGCGGGAATGACCAAAAACTTTGCAGTACTGCCGCAGAGTGACCAGCATTAAAAGTGTGTTCTGCCTGTGTTCCAGCAGGAGCGTAAAGCATAGTACAGATATTTGTCCTTCCTTGCACTTCAAAGCACAATTGAAAGTAACTTTTACAGATTTTTTTATCTAATGATTTCCACTCTTCAGAGAGCTAGCACAAGTGTTGCTCGTAATAACCTTACTAATTAAATGCTTTTAATGGTGCGCACAAGTACCACAATATTAATTATTGAAAATAATTTAATGTATATAAACTTTATGGAGTCTCCGATGTCTTCTTCTGTGTGTTACAAGCTTCATGACAAACTTATAATACTATTCACTGCGAGAAAAGTATAAAAACTTAAAAAAAAAATAAGAGAACGTAAGAATTTTATTTGAATCTTTCTTTTACGCGCGCAAATACCTTATCTATAACCAATTGGCAAAAAAAAAACAACAAAAACTAAATGTACACACTGCAAGTGAAATTAGTGCACAAAAAGAAACAAACCCAAAGCACTAAGCTCGAACAAATGGATTTGCTACAACAATGATACAGCTTAAAGAAAGAAATTACAAAACGGCACAGAAACACTGATTAAAAACAGTTTGGTTTTGCAACAACAATGCTCACAAATAATAACTTTGAAATGCTATACACAATAATAAAATGCAAAGGTAAACAAATAGAAATATTAAAATTTTAGAATTTATACACCACTAACTAGCCCGAAAAGACGATCAGAGGATATCTTATACGCAAGGTTTGAGAAGATGGCGTTGGGTGTAGGAAGTGTTGACCTAAGTCTCAAAAACGCAATCCCAAAGACGACAACCAAAATACACTAAGGGAGAGGTCAAAGAGGAACTGGGCATCGAATCCATCCTAGAGACCTCCCTAAATCTAAGAGCCGGTTAGGGTTTGGGTGAGGTGGACGTAAGATCCAACCCCATGAAGATAGCAGAAGCCAATGTTGAAGGTTCTTCAAATAAATCTACACCGCAGTAAAACGGCTTCAGCTGAGGTTCTCCTTAATATGGAGGGGAACGGATACGAAGTAGCTTTAACCCAGGAGCTTTGGGCAACATAGTCTCTGGGCTAAAGTCACAACAGTTCAACACGTACATCCCGAGCATCATTAGGAGGGTAAGAAGAGCTATAATGGTAAGGAAAACTCTAAAATCTTATCTGTTAACATCTCTCTCCACAGATGACTTGAGGATGGTAGCAGTAGGGAACGGCAAGGATGAGCTTCTACTCCTTGCGTCCTGTTATATGCCGCATGACGCACCAAAGGCAGAGCTTCAAAGGTTGGGGGATACAACCAGCGGTAGGAAGCAGCCCGTTGTCATAGGGGCAGACGCAAGGGCATATTCCTTATATTCATATCGCATATCGAACCCTCAATATGCGCTGCCAATATATTATCGAACGTGTTGAGAAGGAATGAAGTTAGACTTATAGGCCTGTAGCCGTCGTGCTTTCAGTATACTCAAGGGGATAAACGCATACCCAGGTCTGTGCCGTAATTGAGTGTGCTGAAGGAAGTCTGGTCTATCACCTCCACGTGGAGACGGCTGGAAACAGTTGCAGTATGTCTCAAACCGGACGTGTCATTAAGACATGTTCAGTTGGATCATGCGGCAAGCTGGCTATGATAGATCAGGCGGAGGGAGTAAACCCTCTTATATAAAATGTTCCCTAACCCAAGGTGTTATGCGTCTCGTGCCTATTGGGTGGTTTGCAGTCAGGGAACAAACCGGTTGTATTATAATGGAGCTGCCTCGATACCGGGTCACATCGAGGTGTATCTATGACCTTACCGGGGTATGGGGCGCTGCCACGGTGGACCACTAAATTCCTCTCCCAACCAAAGGACTGCCAACTGCCTAGGCAGGCGGCGGTCAAGCATGAAAATGAACCACAACAACACAAAAAAAGTATGGACATACAGTCCCTAAATGCAAAATTACAACCTGGCCCAAGCCAGGTTCACGTGCCTACTACCGAAGCTGGGACAACCGAGCCTAGCAGAAGTAGTAGCACTACACTGCCTAAAAAGGCTATCACCTGCACGGGTACAGCTGAAACCGGGAATAAACCTGGTGGAATCGGAGGTACTGGTGCAGGAAGTAATGTCGGCACCGCCCCTGTAGCTAAGCATAACTACAAGGAGAGGCAATCGGCTTTACGTCTACTGGAACGCTTGAGAAACGTTGCTGATGCTGAAAGTTCGGAGAAACAGAAGGCCTCTGACCTATGGGCCACGTGGATAACGGAGGGACTTGCACAAGTTCCAAAACCGAATCTGCTTCCCAAAAGACAGAGATCGGACGATCTTCCTTCCAGCAGCAACTCAGCCGAGAAATCGGCGGGCTGTGAAAACCTTCAGCGAGGCGGTCAGCGGCCAACAAATATGGGCGGTCGTTGACAGAAGCAACGCTGAAGGTACGATCACGCCAGAGAGCTGGAGGAAAGTTGAGGCCAAGCTAACAAGCGTGTTCTTTCAAATCATCCTGGCCCAGCTCCGCGATGTGGGGTGGCACCAAAACCACGTCAAACTAATCGAAGGGTGTGTAACCCTGATCTACCAACTAAGACCTGGAAGATCACCAAGATGGAGGAGCCAAAAGGTGAGTTCCGTACTGCGACCGTACTGGACATCGGATGGTGACAGTATCTTCTCTCTTCTGGAAGGAGTGTCGAAAACCACTCTGACAGATGAAGAGGAGCTACTGGCATCAGACGAAGATGCTGAATCAACGTTGGTGGAGGTGGAGTTTGGAAATGACGCTCCGGATATCCAAATTAACCTCCATCACTCAAAGATTGCGCCCGCCAACCTTTTGCTCCGTTTGGCAAGCAGCGGATACCATATTGTCCTGATACAGGAACCATGGGTAGTCCATGGTCTTGTTTGCGGTCTCAGGAACAAAAATTACAAAATCTGTTACGTACACAATCAAGGTAAGCCCAGAGCATGTGTACTGGTAAAAAGGGAGTTAGCTGCATTTATGCTCTCTAATTTCAGCGATGCGGACCAAGTAACCATCAGTCTCGAAGCAGGTGGTGAACGGATGTGGCTAACAACAAGCTATCTGGCCCATGACCATGACGCACTACCAAGACAAATTTTCAAGGATCTGGTAGCGCAGTCGCATAGGCTGGGAGCCAAGCTAATTGTCGGTGCAGACGTCAACGCGCACCATTCGGTGTGTGGCAGCACAGACATCAATGCTAAAGGTGAGTGTCTTGTTGATTTCATTATTGGCTCTCAGATGTGCAATAAAGGTATTATAATTAGCCAACCTTCATTGTTAGTAATATGTAATAGGTAATTGATGCTACTTTTGCCTCTAGCTCCATCTATAAGAAAATAAGTAAATGGAAGGTTTTGGAAGAACATTCATTCTCCGACCATAGGTATATCTCATTTGAAATTAGCAAAACCCTACCAAATCCCAAGCTCGTCCGGAATATTAGGAAAACGGATTGTATGCTTAGTAGGGAACACCCCTGAAACCCATGAATGCAGCACTCCAGATAGTGTAAGCAAGCTAGAAACTTTGGTAGAGTCTGTAACAGCAAACCTGAATGCATCCTTTGCGCAAGCTTGTCCGATAAGAAAACCGAGAGGTATAGCCAAACCTCGGTGGTGGACAGGTGAGCTAAGTAAGCTTCGGGATAGTAGTAGACATGCCTTTAACAAGGCAAAACACACCCGCCTTGAGGAGGACTGGAGAGGTTATAAAGAATCTCTAAAGGTCTACAAAAAAAGTAAACGAGCTGCGCAGAGGCAATCTTGGAGATCTTTCTGCGAAGAAGTGGAAGGTGCATCCGAGGCTTCTAGACTCCGCAAAATTCTGGCAGGAAATTCCCAAAACTGGGAGCTACTGCAGAAGGCCGACGGTTCGTTCATCACAACAAGCAAAGAGTCATTAGAACTCTTACTAGACACACACTATCCGGGATGCTCGGATAACACTGAGCAAGACGCGGACAGTCTAGTAAATGGACGTGAAATCAAGATAGATGCGATATCTGAGGACCGAGTACAATGGTCAATTAACGGGTTTAAACCTTTTAAATCTCCGGGACCAGACAGAATTCACCCAGTGGAACTACAGAAAACCATTGGACACTTGACTTGCAAGTTAATGGCAATTTTTAAAGGTTATCTCAAGCTTGGCTACATACCTCAGGGATGGAGACGGGTTAAGATAGTTTTCATTCCAAAGGCAGGTAAAAGCTCGCACATCCATCCAAAAGACTTAAGACCGATCTCTCTATCTTCCTTTCTTCTGAAGACACTAGAAAGGCTGATTGAAATCTACTTACGACTGACGATAGAGGAGGTTGAACTCTCAATCTCAACATGCCTATACCAAGGGGAAATTGGTTGAAACAGCACTACATTCGCTCATCTCCACTGCGGAAGGACCTCTGCATCGGCAGGAGTTCACCTTAGCAGCATTCCTCGATATAGAAGGGGCCTTCAACAATGTCAATGCGAGGGCTATGACTGCAGCACTCACTGACCTGAGAATGGAATCGAGCCTAGTGGAACTCATCGACAAAATGCTAAAAAGCGGAGTCGTCGAAGCAGATCTGGGAGATTCCAAACTTCGGAAGGCAGTGAGAAGAGGAACACCGCAAGGTGGTGTCCTCTCACCATTTATATGGAATACGCTAGTTAATAAACTACTGCTGGGTCCAGAATCGATGGGCTGCAAAGTGATCGCATATGCGGATGACGTCGTTATTGCCGTTTCTGGAAAATACATATCTACTCTGAGAGACCTTCTGCAGGGTGCTCTGAATTTTCTTTCCAAGTGGGCGGAAGATTGTGGTTTTGGAGTCAATCCGGACAAAACGCAGGTCATCCTCTTCACTAGGAAACATAAAGTCCCCTATATAGATCCGATAATGCTTTCGGGGAAATGTGTAATGATCTCGGAGGAGACAAAGTACTTAGGCTTAATCATTGACAGGAAACTGACATGGAAGTCAAATAGAAAGATCTAGGAAGGCTAGCGTGGCACTCCATGCCTGTAGAAGAGAAATAGGCAAAACATGGGGAATCAAACCTAAAACTGTATATTGGCTCTATACATCAGTTGTCGGACCCATTCTCCTTTACGGAAGTGTGGTCTGGTGGACTGCGATGCAGAAGAAAACCTACTGTGAAATGATCGGTAAGGTTCAAAGATCGGCTGAGGTTGCAATAAGTGGTGTCATAAGAACTACGCCAACTATGGTGTTGGACATCATCTTACACCTGCCACCGATCGATCTTTTCTGCAAACACCTAGCTGCTTGTTCAGCCATTAGACCCAAAGCAAGCTCACAATGAAAGGGGAATTCGTATGGACACGCAAGCATACTGAACTCCTACACTAACATTTCTACTCTACTTGATCGCCTCCCGTCATCTTTCTGCTTCGAAAGGAAATTCTCTGTAAGGTTTCCAACGGGGCAGGAATTTGCTAGAAGGTGATCCATCACAAAGTGCCCAGATCAAGATATATACAGACGGATCTAAAATGGATACCGGTGTAGGGTCCGCAATTTACTGCGAAATGCCCTCAATCTGCAAATCCATTAAACTAATGGATCACTGCAGTGTTTTTCAGGCGGAAATAACTGCCACTCATGAAGCCATAAAATGGTTGCAGATAAACAATATATCTGGCAAGGATATTTGTATTTTAACAGAGAGCCAGGCTGCCCTAAAAGCCCTAGATGCACCCCATACAACATCTAGGAGTGTCTCAGATTGCCGCCAATCTCTTAATGAGATGGCATCACAACTCTGCAGTAACCTGTGCTGGGTTTCCGGTCACAGAAATATTCCAGGATATTGCCGGGCTCATGAACTCGCAAGAGATGGCACCAACCTGCCACATGTCAATAGGGGCATGCAGTGAATTGGTGTCCCAATTGCGACGTGTAAACTTATCGCCAAGGAAACACTAATAAATTCCAAAAATCATAGATGGAGTAGTGCTTCTACCTGCGAAATAGCCAGGCAAACATGGCCAAAGCTAAATTAGCGTCTATCCTTGTCTTGTATTAAGCTAGATAGAGCTCAATTAGGAATCCCTAACAGGACACTGTTTAATAGGTAATCATGCAACTAGGCTGGGAGTCTTAACGCACGATTTCTGTCGCAGCTGCAGGAATGAAGAAGAACTGGAGACAATCCAGCACCTCTTCTGCTCATGTCCAGCTCTGGTCAGAAGGAGGATACGTTTTTTGGGTTCCCCCTTCTTAACAAGTATAGATAACCTATATCAACTAGGCATAAACAACCTCGTTCGCTTCATCAAAAGCTCCATGTCGGGAGCAGAGGGTTGAGGCTGACGTTCGATTGAACGCGCCTGTTCGAATGCAGTTTCAGACTCTGATAGGACAAAGGTGAATGTCCTCAAAACAATTCGTGATAAAGCCTAAATCAGATCGCACGCACAAATCGAGACGTCAAAGCAACAACAACAACAATAGTAACTAGCCCAGCTGTATCATAATAAATAAATAAAATAAGTAAAATAATACATAACTGCTCATCTTGTGCATATTCTATTTTTTATATACATAAGCTTATAGGTGATGTAAAATAACATCTCCTCAAAACATTTGGTGACCCTGACGTGATATTGTTTACAATTATAGTGAGTTATTGTTGTTGTTGTTCGGTACGCGTAAACTTAAAGTGCATAATAATAAAGTGTGAACTACTAATCACAAACAAAGTGTCACTTTAGTGAACTCAGTGCTTCTTTAAGTTTAAAATCATTGTGACTTCTAACATTTGGGTAGCTATCGTGTCTACAATTTACCAAAGAACCCCGCGCAGTGCACATAGTGCAAAATTTAATAATTATTCTATAGTGCAATAATTATTTCATTTGGTTTCGTGTCTTGTGCATATCGTTGTTGGCAAGCTTCACACATATACATAGGTACCGTTTCTATCGTGAATCTATGTACATGCAAACGTGTAGCAATATATAAGATCAGTTATTATTACGGTATACGCGTTGTGCAGTTTTTTTGTTGTAACTGTTTCTTTTTACGTACTTTATATACATAAACGCTTTACATACATACATACATACTCAGTGCGCGGATGTTTTGTTCAACAGTTTATTAAGATTTTATACAATAGCATATAATATCAGTGGCAAATTCGTTGTATGCATTAGTCGTTGTGTGGTTTTCGGCTTTACTGATTTTCAAAATACATTACATTTTATATACTTATACATTGCGGGGCATATTTTTATAAAAATGGAGCAAGAGCAATACGTGCAAGAGTGAGGCGTAATGCTCCATCGGTGCCAAGTGAACTTGACTTCCGAAAGGTCAAGGCTACTTCGATTGAACGGGAATTACGCGCTATGAACAATTTTTTATCGCCGGTCGTATTATCTTGTTTAAGTGAAGCGGATGTGTCGGTACGTTTAGATCGGTTGGAATCCATAAATTCAATATTTGACTCAGGACAGTCAGATCTTGAAAAGCTAAACTTTAAGGAATTTGAGAGTGATGATAGAATCACTTTCTCAGATCTTTATTGTGAGCTTAAAGCGAAGTTAACTCAAGTTTTAACCTTCGTCAAAGGGACACAGCTGTTCATTCTACTGGACTGCGTCAATTTATGAATGATCCAAACATATCAATACTTGGGCAATTACGTACTTGTCGTTTGCCAGAACTGTAGTTGCCGAGGTTTTCTGGAGATGATACTCTTTTCGTCACGAAGTTAAAGATTTTTCTTCAGATTCTTTGGAAGGAAAAGCTAAATTGGGACGAAAGTTTGCCACAAACTTT
Organism: Amiota mariae; assembly: GCA_035041805.1. Taxonomy (NCBI): domain Eukaryota; kingdom Metazoa; phylum Arthropoda; class Insecta; order Diptera; family Drosophilidae; genus Amiota; species Amiota mariae. The sequence goes on from JAWNKV010000146.1 coordinate 224,739, forward strand.
ACATTCTGCTTGGTTGGAAATTGCTTTGCAGATCTCAAGCGTTACCAGCCTCAAATTTCCTCGTTTCGTCTTGATGCCTCTTGCTACGTTTCAAATTCATGCATTTTGTGATGCAAGTATGGCTGCTTATGGCGCTTGTTGCGCTTGCTTTGATCTAAGTCAAGAGTAGCTCCATTAAAAACATTAACAATTCCCAGGCTAGGACTTTTTGCAGCTCATTTCCTTCCTGAAGTCGTTGCCAATATCTCTTTAAATCTACCATTCGATTGCACCTTTCATTGTTGGTCAGACTCAACAATAGTTCTGGCATGGATACGTGACTCACCATCACATTTTTGTAGTGTTTAGTGTTTCTAACAGGATTTCGCAGATTCAGGAACGTACTGTGTGTATGGAATGGCATCACGTGAGTTCTCAATTAAACCCAGCTGACATTTTATCTCGTGGATGTACACCTTTTGAGTTGCTGATATCTAACCTCTGGTTCAATGGTCCATCGTTTTTGCTTTCTGGCGAATCTAGCTGGCCTGCAACCTTGCCAGCACTTGTAGAGCTACCAGAACGTCGCCATAGAGCATTAGTTTCTTCATTGCAGATGGACATATCTTTTTATTGCAAGTTTCAAAATTTATTTGGAAAATTGCAGCGGGTCTTTGCATACGGTCACCGGTTTCTGATGCTGAAATATAAGGACGTTCCTCGATCTAAAGGTTCCCTCACTGTTGATGACATCAGAAGCGGCACACATTTACTTATCAGGTGTATTCAGCAAGTACACTTCGCGGATGATTACAGAGTACTTCAACTCAAAAGAAACCTTTCATCTAAAAGCAAGATTCTATCGCTCAATGCTATCATCGACTCGATGGGTCTGCTGCGAGTTGGCGGACGGCTTCAAAATTCTTACTTGGATTATGATGCTAGGCACCCGTTGTTATTACCAAAGCATCATCCTGTTACTAGCGCAATCATCATGTTTTTTCATCACAAATTCTTACATGCGGGGCCTCAGGGTCTTCTTGCTGCTCTGCGACAACGATTTTGGCCAATCGGAGGTCGCAAGACCATATCAAACATTGTAAACAAATGTATACGCTGTTTTCGACTAAAGCCAAGGATCGCTGAACATATTATGGATCTATTGCCTGCGGATCGCGTTCAGCCAAATCTTCCATTTTGGACAACTGGGATTGACTTTTGTGGCCCTTTTTACTACATAGGAACATGCCATCGATTAAATGCTACATTGCAATATTCATATGCTTCGCTACTAAGGCTGTACACTTGGAGGTCGTGGAGGACTTAGCCACATCATCATTCATAGCTGCATTAAGGAGATTAATTAGCCTAAAGGGCAAGCCTAATTCAATTTGGTCGGACAACGTTACGAACTTTGTGGGTGCAAAGCATGAGCTAGAGGAACTGAAGCAGCTATTCTTAAGCGTTCCTAATATAAATAAGATATCCAGTGAATGCTTAACACTTGGCATAAACTGGTGTTTTATTCCTCCCCGCTCACCTCATTTCGGTGGCTTATGTGAATCCGCTGTAAAATCAACCAAATTTCATTTTTATCGTGTTGTTGGCAAATCAATTTTGTCATTTAACGAACTTCGTACAATTGTGTGTGAAATCTCTGCAATGTTAAACGCACGACCACTTTGTTCCATTTCAGAGAATCCAGATGATTTAGAAGTGCTCACTCCTGGGAATTTTCTGATTGGTTCGTCATTCGCTACAATTGATGAACCTGACATAAAGCATCTCAACATGGATCGTCTAAGTCATTGGCAACGTGTGTGCCAGCTACAGCAGATATTCTGGGCAAAGTGGAGCGTTAGTTATCTGTCATAACTTCAAGAGCGTGGCAAGTGGCGCTCGGCGGCTGCAAACCTGCAACCAGGTTCATTGGTACTAATTAAAGATGATAACTTGCCTCCACTCAGGTGGCAGCTGAGTCGCATTGACAGGGTTATTCCTGGGGACGACGGCATCGTTCGGGTTGGCATTATCCGAACGGCAAATGGCCTTATCAAAAGGGCCATAGGCAAGCTTGCAGTTCCTCCCCTTAATACCACATCGGTTGGAACCACTTCATCGCTTCCAACGGGGGGAGCATGTCGGGAGCAGAGGGTTGAGGCTGACGTTCGATTGAACGTGCCTGTTCGAATGCAGCTTCAGACTCTGATAGGACAAAGGTGAATGTCCTCAAAACAGTTTGTGATAAAGCCTAAATCAAATCGCACGCACAAATCGAGACGTCAAAGCAACAACAACAACAATAGTAACTAGCCCAGCTGTATCATAATAAATAAATAAAATAAGTAAAATTATACATAACTGTTCATCTTGTGCATATTCTATTTTTTATATACATAAGCTTATAGGTGATGTAAAATAACATCTCCTCAAAACACTCCGAATGGTTCAATTCGGTTGGGTGGTAGCTAGGCCCCTCCCCTGTGGCTCACAATGGACCCATCTTGCGGTCTAAGTGGCATCGCTCGTTCAGTGATGCAGCTACCTAACCTAACTTAACCTATAGGTCTGTAGTCTTTCGAGTCGATGTGACTGCTTTTACCCGCTAAGGTATAAAGACAACCTTTTGCTACTCTCCATGATACATGAACATAGTTGAATTTCAGGCAGCCTTTGTAGATCTTCAACGCCTTTCGCAACATAGCTGGGAATACTTGATGAAGTACAGCAGAATTAAATGGTGCGAATGAATTCACTGCTCACTCTATTCTGCTTTAGGCGATTATATCGTTTGGTACTGAAGCTCTGGAAATAGAAGACGCTATATATCGGTGGATGCAGGACCTTTTGAACTGCAGGAGGATAAAAGCGGAATTGAATGATACTACGGTAATGAAGGAGACTTGTAGAGGAACGCCTCAGGGAGGAGTCCTATCCCCGTTCCTATGGATACTAGTGGTAAACAAAAGAAACACTTTGATGGTAAAGCTCCCAAATTATTTCCATATGCAGATGACATTGCAATAATGATAAGGGGGAAATGCCTATCAACCAAAAGTTCAATTATGACGAGCACTCTTAGAACTGTTTACAACTGGGCAACCGAGGCTGAGCTTGGTGTAAGTGCAGAGAAAATGGATATGGTAATTTTTACAAGAAAGTACAAGATCCCTGTATGGACACCGCCAAGCTTAATTGGTAGCACGCTATGCTAAAGACACACACCACATATTTAGGAGTAGTTCTGAATAATGAGCTGCTGTGGAAATTAAATGTAGAAGAGAGGGTAAAGAAGGTAACCAATGTTCTGTACGCATGTAAAAAGATGCTTTGCAGCACTTGGGGTCTTTCGCCTTCTCTTATGTACTGTTGTTATACAGCTATTGTTAGACCGATACTAACGGATTACTGTATCATATTCCAGCTGGAAGTATTCGCTGCAAGAATGGCTGCGCAACTTGCATGTATGGATACCACTATCAACTCTCACATAAATATCTTCATAGATAGCCAAGCAGCTATAAAAGCGATAACATCATACTACTCATCATCCAAATATGTTCTAAAGTGCAAAATAGCAATGAAAAGACTGGCTGCGAAATGCAAGCTGTGTATCTATTGGGTACCAAGCCACAAGGGCATAGAGGGAAATGAGACTGTTGACAAAATTACGAAAAACAGATGCTGGTTACCAAGTTATGAAATAAGCGACGTACTGATGCCATTCAATAATATATTCAGGAAAAAGCGAAGGCTAGATGGCGAAATATTAGCAACTGCAGAACAGCTAAAGCCATGTGTAATGGATATAGTGAAAATTCGCTGAATCTGTTATAGAGCTGATTCGTACGAGCTGCAGAACATTGAGTGGCGTCTTAGCCGGTGACTGCATGATAGCGGTGCACGCATTCAAATTAAACCTAACTGACAGTGAAAGGTGCAGGAAGTATATGGAAGATAGGGAAACTTTGTTTCTGCCCGGCACTTATGAGAACTCGACAAAAGTACTTAGGAGCTTCACAGTTTAGAGATCTAAGCGATATTGCTAAGCTGGAGGTAAATCCACTGCTAGGATTTTCCATAGACGCGAGATTTTTAAATGATACATATCTACGCTAAAACGGATCATACACGTACTCCATCTGGTATCGCAAGGGACCTTGGGTGTATGCGTGGCCTTGGCCAACCAGTATTAACTAACCTAACTTTGGCTTTGCCGAAGATGTAATACTCTTCACGCCACTCTTAGTGGTGTGAGGGTTTTGAAATTTTTATGGTGGGTGGATTCGGGTCAGACATTTATAGTGTCCAAATTTCAAGCCTATAGTACAAAAAACGGAAAATTCTAATAAGAACATGAATTTGGATCCAGGTTTGTTTTGGGGGGTAACCTCACTAGAGGACCGAGGGTCTTGAAATTTATTTGGTTGGTGGATATTGGTTAAAATTTCAAGTCGATTGTACAAAAACAAGAAAGTTTTTCTAATAAGAACTTTAATTTGGATCCTGGTTTGTATTAGGGTAACACCTTAGTAGTCCGATTCGACTGATTCAGATAAATGTACTGCGTATAAAAAAAAGAAAGCTCCGTGCAAAATTTAAGCTCTCTAGCTCAAAAACTGAGGGACTAGCTTGCATACACAGACGGACAGACATAGCTAGATCAACTCGTCTCGTCGCGCTGATCAAGAATATATATACTTTATGGGGTCTCCGATGTCTCCTTCTGTGTGTTTCAAACTTCATTACAAACTTATAATACTATTCACTGCGTAAAGAGTATAATAAAATTGAGATACTTAAAAAGTTGATGTATGTACTTAAAATATCTTATTTAATGAAATTAAAATAAGCAGAAGAAAAAGCAAACGTACTCACACACTAAAGAGCTGCGCAAGCACTATACAATTGTTTTGTAAGTCATCGCTTGTGTTTCCAAACACTTATGTCTCTTATGTTCTTTTTCACAACAAAACAAATACTGCAGTAACAAAAGCTTTTGTTGCGAAAGAGAATACTATATGAACAAGCAATAGAACTTTCAAGCATTATAACTATAAAACAAAACTTCAGTAGAACAAAACTGAAGTAGAATCAAAATAAACAGAATAAAACTGAAATAGAAACATACTTCAATGCTTATTGTTATGGAATATGATGAAAATTTGTATACTTTTGTTTTTTGGTGTTTTTTAAAAAATCAGTAATTTATCATACAAAATAATATTGAAATAAAAAAAATCAGCCAAGTGTGAGGCGGACATGAAGGGTTCCGTACCATCGTACAAGATTTTTTGCTTAAAATATTAAATTATGTGCATATTTAATAGCCTAAGAGTATACTATAATTAACAGCTTAATAGTATACTACAAAAAAACAAAAATTTGTTAAACAAAAGGTTAAATTAAAGAACAAAAATGTGTATTTTTAGTATTTGTCGTTCTACAAACAAGTGAATTACACACTCTGTGAAAATTTCAACTCTCTACCTATTACGGTTCATTAGATAGAGCAGGAGACGGACGAACGGACGGACATCTTAAGCTTAGTAATAGGGTCCCGTTAGCTCCCTCTGGGTACAGAACCCTAAAAAGTAATATTTCATATGTAAATTACAATTATAAAAGGAACAATTAAAAATAATAAAAAATTAAATTCATAGGTACAGAATTTTATTTGTACATTAGTTGTTAGTATTAAAATTGTATTTTAAAAGGTGGAATTGTGGTGTAAAAACATTATTTGATTCACAGTTTTTGAACTACCGCTCCCCGCACATCATTCTTCTGTTAATAAGGCCGGCCGGCACCCTCTTTCTGAGGGTGTACTCGAGGCTGGAATATCCTGCAACTCGTTTTATACAACAATGGGAACGGATTTTTATTTGTATCCCACCATTTTAATGCGTCAAACTCATCGTAGTAGTGTATAATCGAACTTTCATACATCGCCACCTCCTCTGATTCTCTGTTTAAGGAATTTGTTGGGTTTTGTTGAGTAACAAAACGACTAAACAGATCACTAATTTTCGAGGAAATGATTGTACAAGGAACACTGCTGGATTGATAGCCTTCAGTAAACTGGGACATTATATCTTTGGTTGCTTTTCTAATAGCTTCTTTTTCTTCGTCTTCAAATTGCAGAAGTTTATTTGCGGGAGGAGAAAGAACGCAATTTTGTGGTATATATTTAAATTTTCCAAAACAAGAGTATTTAGATAAAACAAAATTTTCTCCTTGAAAACTTGTATTATTAATATGTCATCATCTTTGATTACGCATTTCCGCAGGAGTTTGTCAATGTGGACTATAACTTATATTAATAGGGTACTTGTCCCCCTCAATTTTTTGAGAGCCTCTTCAAACAACTCTGAAAATTCAATCAAACCGTTTAAATGCAAATCGTTTAATTCACCAAGTCTGTGAAGTTCATTCTTTTCTTGTAATATTTGTTTTATTTCATTCCATTTAGTTTTGATGGAAACAAATACATAAAAAAATGTATTCCAACGCGTCGATGAATAACTTTTTAAGCTTATTACAAAATTGGAATTGTTCCCTGATTTTTTTAAATATCTGACAATTCTCGAACTAAATTTACATATATTAGATATCTCGACCACTTCATCCATTGACTTCTTTAGTGTATTTTGCAGTAAGTGATTGATACAGAACACGTGATTGTTTGGTTGAAACGCGCTGACCATGTTCAAACCTCTATCAGTTACAATTACGGCCTTGTTATTTAAGCGGCATCTGAAATCCGCCAAAAGTTCTGCTACCGTCTTAAGGGCATTTTGACCTGTATTTCTTTCTTTATCCATTACTTTCATGCCCAACAGCCTGCAGTAAATATTTCCATCCTTCACAAAGTGCATGGTCAAAGATAAATATAATTTCCTCAAATAATTATCTGTCCACAGATCTGACGTCAAACCGAATCCAATTTCAAATATTGTGTTTATTTCATGACGTATATCTTCAAAACGGTTTACGTACAAAGACTCGACGTTGCGTGAAATTATTGTTGGGTCGGGTATAAAAGTCGCAACATCCACATTTACACCGAATTTAAATCCAATGGAGAAAAAAAACTCTGCGATTTCTTTCGATCCAGCATCGCTGACTATCTTAAATGGCCTACAATTAGCCACAACCCATTTTGTAAAGAGGTCAAGCGCTTCCTTTTTTGTCACAGTGTCAGCAGCAATTTTTGGAATTACAGCGGTGTTCCTCAACTCTGCGTTGATGTAACATATGTGTTTTACCAAATTTGATGTCGTTTTTCTATTGTATTTATAAATATTTTGGCATTTACGGCAAAGCTCAGAACCGATATCAGTTTCAATGCTGCCAAAACTTTTCCATATCTTACTGCGGCCATTTTTTAAGGCAATTTTCGATTTTAACTCAATTCCTAGGCTTGCTGTCGAGTCGTTTGTACATTCCTAAAAATAAAAAAATGTATACTAGTTTCAACAATTAAATTAAGTTATTATTAAGTTTTATAATTTTACTTACATCCATCGAATCCATTTTTATTTTGTATATGCGAAAACAGCACACGCAAAAATTACATGCACAAAAAATGAGACAGAGTTTTGCTTTTCATACATACGGTCAAAGAGAACTTCTAGAAAATGTTCTAAGTAGTGCACACGCTATGCTTGGTGCAATTTTGTAGTTACTTTACTTCAGTGCTTGTTCTGTTTTGATTTTTTGCTTCATACCAGAACTGTAGCACTGTCAGGCACTATAACGGAAGCTTTTCAAATGGTGAAGTGTTTGTTTTGATGTAAAATTTTTAAATAAAACATTCTAATTTGGTGTCAATGCAACACTGAAATATAGTATTTGAAAATACTTTACAGTAGTGAAATGCGGCAAATAGAATCACTTGTGCAGCCCTTTATCACATACTCATTGAATTTAAAATATATCTATATATATATGTGCTTGATTACAATTGAAACGGCTTTTGAATAATCAACTCTAAAACTTGTTCTTGATTTACCGTACTAATTTGCAGCGATTATGATTATATGTAATATTTTGCTTCTGTAGTATGGTTAGTATTTCAATCCATTTGCTTTATGCTCAAGTTTTATGGATAAAAGTGAATAGTGATAATTTTGAGTAAGATTATGGAAAGTATCGAGTGCATACTATATGCGCTATGAGTAAAAACGTTGTTGTTGTCTACTGTGTACTGGGCGAGCGAGTTGAGGTGAGCGCTCGCATAACACACAAATATTTCGTAAGAAATGAACAACAACGTACTCCTTCATCATAACCCCTCTCTCTATGTCTCTTTGTTAATGCGAAGAAAAAGAAGCTATTAGAAAAGCAACCAAAGATATAATGTCCCAGTTTACTGAAGGCTATCAATCCAGCAGTGTTCCTTGTACAATCATTTCCTCGAAAATTAGTGATCTGTTTAGTCGTTTTGTTACTCAACAAAACCCAACAAATTCCTTAAACAGAGAATCAGAGGAGGTGGCGATGTATGAAAGTTCGATTATACACTACTACGATGAGTTTGACGCATTAAAATGGTGGGATACAAATAAAAATCAGTTCCCATAGTTGTATAAAACGAGTTGCAGGATATTAGCTATTCCAGTCTCGAGTGCACCCTCAGAAAGAGTATTTTCTGCCGCCCGGGCCTTATTAACAGAAAAAAGATGTGCGCTGAGCGGTAATTCAAAAACTGTGAATCAAATAATGTTTTTACACCACAATTCCACCTTTTAAAATACAATTTTAATATTAACAACTAATGTACAAATAAAATTCTATACCTATGAATTTAATTTTTTATTATTTTTAATTGTTCCTTTTATAATTGTAATTTACATATGAAATATTACTTTTTTCAATATTATTTTGTATGATAAATTACTGATTTATTAAAAAACACCAAAAAACAAGAGTATAAAAATTGTCATCATATTCCATACCAATAAGCATTGAAGTATGTTTCTATGTCAGGTTTGTTCTGTTTATTTATTTTCAGTTTTGTTCTACTGCAGTTTTGTTCTATAGTTCTAATGCTTGAAAGTTCTATTGCTTGTTCATATATTATTCTCTTTCGCACCAAAAGCTTTTGTCACTGCAGTATTTGTTTCGTTGTGAAAAAGAATTATAAGAGACAGTGTTTAGAAACACAAGCGATGACTTACAAAACAATTGTATAGTACTTGCGCAGCTCTTTAGTGTGTGAGTACGTTTGCTTTTTCTTCTGTTTATTTTAATTTCATTAAATAAGATATTTGAAGTACATACATCAAATTTTTAAGTATCTCAATTTTATTATGCTCTTCACGCAGTGAATAGTATTATAAGTTTGTAATGAAGTTTGTAACACACAGAAGGAGACATCGGAGACCCCATAAAGTAAATATATTCTTGATCAGTGCGACGAGACGAGTTGATCTAGCCAAGTCAGTCTGTCCGTATGTCTGGTTGTCCGTATGTCCGTCCGTCTGTATGGATTTTTATCATACGGAAATCAGCCAAATCGGATCACTAGGGGGTACCCCCCGTACAAACCGGGATCCAATGAATGTTTTTATTGGAAACATTTTTTTGTTATTTGTACTTAAAATTTGGACACTTTAAGTGTGCCATATCCACCAACCTTTTAAATTTCAAGACTCTCGGACTACTAGGAGTGGCGTATTTCAACTTCGGGATAGCCAAAGTTAGTCTTTTTTATATATTTTAGGTAACGGTTTTCCAGGCGTAGGAATTAGTATAAATAGGTTAAGTTAAATTAGTTTAAGTTAGTTGAAGTGTAACATGAAAATAAGCACATAGTGCTGTCACAAAACGCTTGAAAATTTTAATAGAAAGTTATTTCTTAATTGACAAAGTAAAACTTGAATAGGACGTTATTTCTGTTGAGTTTCAAAATCAATCAAAAAACTAACTATTCTTGAACTTAAATTTAAACGTAACTTGACCACCATCAATGTCTGGAATCTGCTGATGCGGTAACCACTGCTGCTATTGTTAGGGCAGTCGTTGTTCTTGTAGCTGGACTCGACATTGTTGTTTCCTTTGTAAACGAAAAAATGCCAACCTTGCTACTCGTGTGGAATTTTAAATTTCTAACAAGCGGATATCAACAAATACATTGTAGGGCAATAATCTTAATGCCAACAAAGATTTGCTGATGCAACTTTTGTTGTTGCCAACTTTGTATTTTTGCTGAGCGTGTTAACTCCTCCCTCGTTTAAGTGACAGCCTCGGTTCTCTTCAAATTGTCAATGTCTGCTTGAATGTCCCTTTGTTTTTTTTACCTCTCAATTTTTTCAACATACGGATGATGATGTAACCAATGACTACAATGGTAAGTGTAGCACTGCTCGACAATATTTGGATTCCGCATTAGCTGTGAGTTTATTTCTCCAATATGTTATAGGTTCTTTAAAGTTAGTCTATGAAGAAAAGGAATGCTTAATATCACCTGATGATCTGTAATATTTAAGAGTGTTGCTGACATAGCGCCTGTTTTTCTTGTGACAATATTGTTTTTGTTGGCGTGAATAGATGAAATGAGCATTCCTATCAAATGTAAGAAGATAGGTTCCCCGGGTAGTCTTGACGGGCGTGTCATCCTGTTGCACTATGGCTGCGCTGTCATTAATGATAATGATACCATCATCTATTTCCATTATAGCATCAAGTTGGCTGGGTCGACTTGTGCAGTGAGCAAGTCCTCCGGAGTGGAGTTGTTGCGTGCATGTTGTGTTCGGTATTTCCCTGCAGAATGTCGTTATAATGGCAGGTTCACAGCTCCCAATGGTAAGTGTCTTATTGCCGCATCCCGCTACGTTCGTACCGGAAAATGCTTAATTTTTTACAAACTATCTTAGGTCTAGGAAATTTTATGACATAATGCAAAAAATTATCGTTCTGAAAAGCGTCAATTAGATACTTTCATTAATTATATTATACTTATACTAATGAATTGCTTGGTTATTATTTCTTGAATATTGTTATTTTCTAATAAAGTCGGGTTAATCACACCGACCATTGCAAGTGTAATAGTTAGCATTAGATTCTCTAACTCCATAATCATCATTCTGTTACCTGCAAGCAACAGTTCGTATAAATGACCTGTGTCAATTTGTTTACTTTTTACCTCTCTTATAAGATCATTAACAATGTTGGTTAGTTTATTGTTTTGCTCCCGTGTTCTTGTAATTATTTCAATTTGGTAGTTCTGTCCCTCAATGAGCCTTTTTTGATCGAACTTAACTTGCTCAAAGTCATCAAAATCAGGGGTCCCAGCGACTACCTTAACCGACGAACCCAGTATATTAATACTTTTTGCATGCCTATGATGCACTGTTAAGGCTGCCATCAATGTACTTAAAGGTACCGTATTCAAATCTAAAATATTTTTCATATGTGACTGTGGGAAGTTGTTATTTGCCAGTGTTATATAATAGTTTCCATTATTACTTCGAAATACGTTGTTAAATTAGTGGAGTATCGTATATAGCCATTATCACTCCAGATTATGACGTTTCCATCTATAATCGGAATGTAGTTTGAATGGGTAAAATCGGTCAATTTGACTGTAGTTGTTGTAACAAAAATTAGTAAGGCAAACCTAAATAAAGAAAAGATTTATTGTTAGTATGGGTGATTTTCCCTATCTTATATTGTCCTTATGAACTATCATCCCTCAGAAGAGAACCTTGGTTTCCCAAATCTGCTTCTATTTTTTCCTGAGTATATAAAGGGGATAGCTTATTACCCAATCTTCTGCTAGATTTGACTAATAGCCGCTCTACTACTCCAAAACTCTTTTTTGTCAAGAAGGATTATTTGTATCTAACTGTGCTTGTTGAGCCCTTTCAATTTTTTTAAATCTTTTTTTTTCCGAGGGCGTGGCATGGATTATATCCACGGGTCTCCTATTAGTCACAGAGTGAATTGTCCGATTGCACTCCACTGTCGCTAATAGTATCAGGTCAACCGTATCATCGATCTTCTTTTGTAACTTGAGGCATCTCGCAATCTCTAATAGAGTGCTATGAAAACGCTCGACCTGTCCGTTTGAGGTACTGTGAAGGAGAGCCTACACTACAATGACATCAAACTGATTTTTTAACAGAGACATAATAGTTTCTGAATTTAATGCTGGTTCATTGTCACAATACATTGTCTTGGTGCCCGAAAATAAACTGATTAGCTGCATAATCAATGGTTTTAAGTCTATAATTGTTCGGAATGAAACAGGCTGAACTATTGCAAACTTTGAGAACTTATCCCCACATGTCAGAAAATACTTTTTATTAGTGGAAAAAATATCAACATGCAACATTTCGCCAGCAAAGAACGTTGTTGGTGTCACTCCAAGCTGTTGTTGTCTAGGGTGCCTATCGTATTAGGCCTTTGTGCAGATCTTGCAACTTGTTACCACCTCACTAGCTAATTTTCCCATTTTTGAAAAATAATAGTCCGCCAGGATTTGTTTCACATTTTCTTGTGCGGCCCTTTAAGCTCGGTTATGTTTCATGTTAACGACTTCTCTTTGTTCATCTGTATTACAGATATCTGTCACTATGTTCCTACAATGCCAAAATTTTGTGGCCGGAAAACAATTAACCAAATATCAGTCAATACTGGTAGCTCACAGTGAATTGCGTTAACAACCTCAGGATTCACTACCTGCTTTACTTCTTCTATTAATGTGTTTTTTGTCTATAAATTGAATCTCATGTCAAACTTTTTCCATAAAAAGAATGAAGTCCCGTTTTGATTTAAAACCAGCCTCCCCCAGAATTATTTGGTTCCGAAAACAGTTTACCGGTTTATCTCGATTGTGTAAAACAATGATTGTTCACTATGAATTGTCGCGAAATCTGATCGTGTTTCCTGCTTTAATGCATGGAGAATGCATTTGCCACGTAATTTTCTTTTCCAGGTTTATAGAAAATTTGTGCATTATGCTCATCAATAAAAGCTCTCCAAGGTTTTATTTTAGCATTAGGATTTCTATCTGACACAGGAAATGTAAGTGGTTGATGATCCGTAAATATGTTTAAATTTTTCACGTCAAGTAATTTCTTAAATTCTTAAGAGCCATGACGATAGCCAGAAGTTCACGTTAATTCTCTATTCTTCAGGATTCGGGGAATTATTGTTATTGACTTCTCTTCCTCTAATAAAACAACTCCTAAGCCTAGGGTGGACATCCGTTGTTAAATCAAATGGTTTTTGAAATCTGGATAACATAGCATGACCTCCTCTGATGCCAAAACTTCTCTCAACTTATTGAAAGCTCGAACTTGTTCTTCATTAAAATTTATAGGTTTTTTCTTTGATTGGTTGGCGCTTATCTTTCCATTATCACCCTTTAGTATATCAGTTAGAGCTTTTTCCATTACAGTAAAATCCTTAATGAAGCATCTATAATAATTAGCAAGTCCTAAAAACGATCTGACGTTGAATAGTGCAACTAGTTGTATGTAATTACGTATAGCATTTACCTTATTGGGGTTTGTTGTAATACTGCCATCAGATAGGACAAAACCTAAATATTTCACACAATTTTTAAAAAATTTGCTTCTTCTCTAGAGACCCTCATGTGACGTGCTGTTGGTCCCACTTGTTTTTTGATAAATAATTTAATCAGCAACATAGACATAACATGACTTTCCTATTTGTTCCCTCAACAAATCATCAATAGCCCTTTGGAAAATACTTGGTCCATTTTTTAATCCGAAGGGAAGCCTAAAAAATTCATACTTACCATTTGCGACTGAAAAGGCAGTTTTCCTTCTGCCCCTTTCTGTAAGATATATTTGATGAAAACCTGATTTCAGATCCAGTGTCGTAAAGAATTTCGACTTTCCCATATTTGATAATATTACTGGCACATTGGGGATAGTGTATTTGTCATCTATAGTTTTTGCAGTTAATTTTCTGAAATCTTTGACGAGTCGCTTTTAAACGGGGACCTGGTCTAATTATGTAATTTTTTAATAAGTCCCAAATTTCATCGTTTACAAAATCCGCGAGACTCATGGGATATGGATATAATTTTGAATAAATGGGCTCGTCACTTACGGTGCGAATAGTGGCAATTATATTGGTATTGAAGGGGAGTGACTCGTTAGAATCTGCAAAACCCCCACTCAAATCTTTCAACTTTTGTTGGAATTTTTCCCTCACTTCTGGAGCTATCTCAATATCTTCTGAATGTGTGAAATTCACATCTGGACACTTCAGAAACTGTAGTTTTTCTGATCCCATACTTGTTCTTAATTCCTTATTCTTAATATCTAATGTGGCCTTTACTCGCGTTAGCAGATCGAGACCAACTATCCCATCAAATGTTGAAAGAGTGGGAAGTATTAAAAATATTGTTTTCGCACCAAAAAGATTAATACATATCACCTTTATATTATTGGAGCCATGAATCGACTTCATTACAAATTTTGTCTGTACTGGGCTAATATGTTTTAGTTCCCTCAGAGGCCTTATGTAATTTTTAGAAGCCCTTGTATCTATTAGTAGGTTAATTACCCTCCCTGAAATTATTCGCTCTATGAACGGTAGCAGGGAGTTATACTTAAAAAATTGATTTGATCAAATTCTGCAATTTCTTCATTGACTTTCAGCTCCTTTTCTTCCATCACAACCTGATAAATTTTTTCCTCTTCATCTTGAGCATAGTTTTCCTGAGACAAATGATGGACGCGCTGTGTTTTTGGACCCGTGTAACGGTCAGACCGTGCAGAGCACTTTTGTGGCAAACTCTGTGTGGATCTATATTGCTTACCTGGATTAGGGTAATTATTATTCACCCTAAAAATAGTAGGTTGTCTAAAATGAGAGTAGGATGGATCAATATCCATTGGTTGTGCGATCTGTTGTATCTGAGGCTGCCTATTATTGAACTGTTGCTGATTTTGTTGCGGTTTATTACCAAATCCTTCGCGTTTTACAAAATGCGGATTCTTACTTTGAGAAGTATTGTTGATCTGAATTGCTGTTGTATTGTTATCATACTTACCTTCGGACTTTTGTTCAATTTTTTGAGACCTTTCCTCCATATTGTTTGCAAAATTTGCGGTAAACTGATACCTTTATTGGTTCGATTGCTCTTCTTGTGCCAAAGCTAAAGGCAAGTCAGTTGGTCGGGATGCAAATAAAATATCACTTAGTGATTTTTTGGTACCTGAAATGATTATTCTCAAAGATTTCTCCATGTAATTTCTATTTGAAAATTCAGCATCAGATCGATTACAAATCATATTGGTTTTATTTATCAATAAGGTCAACTTTCTTTCTATTTGATCATAGTATTCGAGGACTGTCAGGTTACTCCGTCTTAGAGTAGACATCTCCTGCTCGATCAAATATATTGGCCGCTTATCAGCATAGGTGAAATCTAATCTTGCTATGATGGCTTTAAAATTTAAAACAGTATAAACTGAGGAGAGCGTCATATCTGCAGCACCTTTAATTTTGTTCTTATAATTGCTACATCCTAGTAGTGTTTAGAGCTACCTTCGTAGTTTTGAAATAACTTGTATGCTATATGAGCCGCTTGCCGGTACCTAACCCTCTTGTTTCCCATCGAAGTAAGGAAGAGACTTAATTATATCGAGAGACTCATCGCATTGCACTCCTGATCTTATTGTTACCTCTTCAAAAACCTCAATCTCTGGGGTATTTACATCAATGTCGTTAAGACGTCTTCTAAGTGAACTGATCTCATTTTCCAAGGTTTCCTCCTGTCGATTGAGGGCTGCAGTAAGAGCTCCTCCTGCCGATGTATCAATAACCCCTTCTGCTATTTCTTTTACTTGTTCTGGTGACAAAGACATATTTAATTCCTCTGTTACTACTTCACTTGGATCTATATTAAACTCATTCACTTCTAGTCTTTCGAATTCTTTCAAAAATTCTTCAAACTCGTAGTCTTTACTAATCATTAACGAAAATTCTTGCAAGGATCTTTATGATTTTTTTTAAGATTTGTATCTTCACTAGAAGTATTTTTATAAATAATCTTTCCTTTTAATCTTTTTTATACTCTTCACGTATTATAAGTTTGTCATGAAGTTTGTAACACTCGGAAGGAGACATTGGAGACTCCATAAAGTATATATTCTTGAACAGCGCGACGAGACGAGTTGATATGGCCATGTCCGTCTGTCCGTATGTATATCTGTATATATGCAAACTAGTAACTCAGTTTTTGAGCTAAAGAGGTGAAAGTTTGCACGAGGCTTTCTTTTTACTTTTTTTTTCGGAATCAGCCAAATCGAACCACTAGGGGTTACCCCCCTTACAAACCGGGATCCAAATGAAAGTTCCTATTTGAATTTTTGTTTTGTTTTTTATGCTATGGAACTGAAATTTGGACAATATAAGTGCCTGATCTATATTCATCAACCATATAAATTTTAAGACCCTCCGACCACTAGGGTGGGTACCCCCTATACAAACCGGGAAAACTTTTTTGTTTTTTTACTACGAACTGAAATTTGGACAGTGTCTTATCCATATCCACAAGCCTTCTAAATTTCTTTTTTTATGGTTCCGTACCCATAGGGAGCTAACGGGACCTTATTACTAAGCTTACGCTGCCCGACCATCCGTCTCCTGCTCTATCTCTTGAACAGTAATAGGTAGAGAATTAAAAATTTTCACACTTGTGTGTAGAATGACAAATACTAAAAATATACATTTTTATAAGCATTATTCTTTAATTTAATCTTTGTTTACCATATTTTTGTTTTTGTAGTATACTTTTAAGATGTTAATTGTAGTATACTTTTAGGCTGTTAAATATACACATAATTTAATATTTTAAACAAAAAATCTTGTACGATGGTGAGGAACCCTCCGTGTGCAAGTCCGACTCACACTTGGATGATTTTTTTTTATATATTTTTTTTTATTTTTCACTTTGAATCAAGCAATCACTTACATGTTTTTATATATAATTTAGGTATTATAATAAATAAGAATAATGTTAAATACCAGCCTCTGACCCGATGGGGGAAATTTATTTGCAACAGTAGCGAGCTATGCCTCTACTCACAGCCATGTGTGGTCAGAGACATATAACAATAATGCAGATGGTATAGATGAAAATAATCAGCGATATCCAGTTCATCTAGCCTGCAGTGTGATCATGAGTCCCGTAGGTAGCGAAGGACGATGGTATTAGTCGACGAGGGCGATATCTCAGGCCTTCTCAGAGAAGGTGATACAATTATTATATGACGTGCATAAAACTCAGAAAGGAACGTGTAGGGCATAGTTAGTAATGCATCTATTTAATGCTAAAGGGACAAAATTTCTGGTAGGACGACTAGGGACACAAAGGATTAACTGATTTAATAGCTCAGGAGAATCAATTTCCTCGACAATAAGCTTATGAAGAAAGTTAATCCCAAGAGCTATCCTATGATGCACCAAAGATGGAAGACTGATAAGAAGGAGCTTATCAGAGTAAGATGGCAAACGGGAATTAGGGTTCCAGTTTAGGCCACGAAGGGCAAACAGAAGAAATTGTTTCTGTACAGACTCAATTCGATTTTGATTTTTTATGTATTGCGGTGACCAAATGCAAGAGCAATACTCGAGGAGTGGACGCATAAGAGATATAAAACGAATCTTTGTGGTATAAGGGTCATTAAATAGAAAATTTGTGCATTATGCTCATCAATAAAAGCTCTCCAAGGTTTTATTTTAGCATTAGGATTTCTATCTGACACAGGAAATGTAAGTGGTTGATGATCCGTAAATATGTTTAAATTTTTCACGTCATACAAGTAATTTCTTAAATTCTTAAGAGCCATGACGATAGCCAGAAATTCACGTTAATTCTCTATTCTTCAGGATTCGGGGAATTATTGTTATTGACTTCTCTTCCTCTAATAAAACAACTCCTAAGCCTAGGGTGGACATCCGTTGTTAAATCAAATGGTTTTTGAAATCTGGATAACATAGCATGACCTCCTCTGATGCCAAAACTTCTCTCAACTTATTGAAAGCTCGAACTTGTTCTTCATTAAAATTTATAAGTTTTTTCTTTGATTGGTTGGCGCTTATCTTTCCATTATCACCCTTTAGTATATCAGTTAGAGCTTTTTCCATTACAGTAAAATCCTTAATGAAGCATCTATAATAATTAGCAAGTTCTAAAAACGATCTGACGTTGAAAAGTGTAACTAGTTGTATGTAATTACGTATAGCATTTACCTTACTGGGGTTTGTTGTAATACTGCCATCAAATAGGACAAAACCTAAATATTTCACACAATTTTTAAAAAATTTGCTTCTTCTCTAGAGACCCTCATGTGACGTGCTGTTGGTCCCACTTGTTTTCTGATAAATAATTTAATCAGCAACATAGACATAACATGACTTTCCTATTTGTTCCCTCAACACATCATCAATAGCCCTTTGGAAAATAATTGGTCCATTTTTTAATCCGAAGGGAAGCCTACAAAATTCATACTTACCATTTGCGACTGAAAAGGCAGTTTTCCCTCTGTCCCTTTCTGTAAGATATATTTGATGAAAACCTGATTTCAGATCCAGTGTCGTAAAGAATTTCGACTTTCCCATATTTGATAATATTACTGGCACATTGGGGATAGTGTATTTGTCATCTATAGTTTTTGCATTTAATTTTCTGAAATCTTTGACGAGTCGCTTTTAAACGGGGACCTGGTCTAATTATGTAATTTCTTGTTGTTTAATTTGTCCCATATTTCATCGTTTACAAAATCCGCGAGACTCATGGGATATGGATATAATTTTGAATAAATGGGCTCGTCACTTACGGTGCCAATAGTGGCAATTATATTGGTATTGAAGGGGAGTGACTCGTTAGAATCTGCAAAACCCCCACTCAAATCTTTCAACTTTTGTTGGAATTTTTCCCTTACTTCTGGAGGTATCTCAATATCTTCTGAATGTTTGAAATTCACATTTGGACACTTCAGAAACTGTAGTTTTTCTGATCCCATACTTGTTCTTAATTCCTTATTCTTAATATCTAATGTGGCCTTTACTCGCGTTAGCAGATCGAGACCAACTATCCCATCAAATGTTGAAAGAGTGGGAAGTATTAAAAATATTGTTTTCGCACCAAAAAGATTAATACATATCACCTTTATATTATTGGAGCCATGAATCGACTTCATTACAAATTTTGTCTGTACTGGGCTAATATGTTTTAGTTCCCTCAGAGGCCTTATGTAATTTTTAGAAGCCCTTGTATCTATTAGTAGGTTAATTACCCTCCCTGAAATTATTCGCTCTATGAACGGTAGCAGGGAGTTATACTTAAAAAATTGATTTGATCAAATTCTGCAATTTCTTCATTGACTTTCAGCTCCTTTTCTTCCATCACAACCTGATAAATTTTTTCCTCTTCATCTTGAGCATAGTTTTCCTGAGACAAATGATGGACGCGCTGTGTTTTTGGACCCGTGTAACGGTCAGACCGTGCCGAGCACTTGTGTGGCAAACTCTGTGTGGATCTATATTGCTGACCTGGATTAGGGTAATTATTATTCACCCCAAAAATAGTAGGTTGTCTAAAATGAGAGTAGGATGGATCAATATCCATTGGTTGTACGGTCTGTTGTTTCTGAGGCTGCCTATTATTGAACTGTTGCTGATTTTGTTGCGGTTTATTGCCAAATCCTTCGCGTTTTACAAAATGCGGATTCTTACTTTGAGAAGTATTGTTGATCTGAATTGCTGTTGTATTATTATCAAACTTACCTTTGGACTTTTGTTCAATATTTTGAGACCTTTCCTCCATATTGTTTGCAAAATTTGCGGTAAACTGATACCTGGTTATTGGTTCGATTGCACTTCTTGTGCCAAAGTTAAAGTCAAGTCAGTTGGTCGGGATGCAAATAAAATATCACTTAGTGATTTTTTGGTATCTGAAATGAATATTCTCAAAGATTTCTCCATGTAATTTTTATTTGAAAATTCAGCCTCAGATCGATTACAAATCATATTGGTTTTATTTATCAATAAGGTCAACTTTCTTTCTATTTGATCATAGTATTCGAGGACTGTCAGGTTACTCCGTCTTAGAGTAGACATCTCCTGCTCGATCAAATATATTGGCCGCTTATCAGCATAGGTGAAATCTAATCTTGCTATGATGGCTTTAAAATTTAAAACAGTATAAACTGAGGAGAGCGTCATATCTGCAGCACCTTTAATTTTGTTCTTATAATTGCTACATCCTAGTAGTGTTTAGAGCTACCTTCGTAGTTTTGAAATAACTTGTATGCTATATGAGCCGCTTGCCGGTACCTAACCCTCTTGTTTCCCATCGAAGTAAAGAAGAGACTTAATTATATCGAGAGACTCATCGCATTGCACTCCTGATCTTATTGTTACCTCTTCAAAAACCTCAATCTCTGGGGTATTTACATCAATGTCGTTAAGACGTCTTCTAAGTGAACTGATCTCATTTTCCAAGGTTTCCTCCTGTCGATTGAGGGCTGCAGTAAGAGCTCCTCCTGCCGATGTATCAATAACCCCTTCTGCTATTTCTTTTACTTGTTCTGGTGACAAAGACATATTTAATTCCTCTGTTACTACTTCACTTGGATCTATATTAAACTCATTCACTTCTAGTCTTTCGAATTCTTTCAAAAATTCTTCAAACTCGTAGTCTTTACTAATCATTAACGAAAATTCTTGCAAGGATCTTTATGATTTTTTTTAAGATTTGTATCTTCACTAGAAGTATTTTTATAAATAATCTTTCCTTTTAATCTTTTTTATACTCTTCACATATTATAAGTTTGTCATGAAGTTTGTAACACTCGGAAGGAGACATTGGAGACTCCATAAAGTATATATTCTTGAACAGCGCGACGAGACGAGTTGATATGGCCAGGTCCGTCTGTCCGTATGTCTATCTGTATGTATGCAAACCAGTAACTCAGTTTTTGAGCTAGAGAGGTGAAAGTTTGCACGAGGCTTTCTTTTTACTTTTTTTTTCGGAATCAGCCAAATCGAACCACTAGGGGTTACCCCCCTTACAAACCGGGATCCAAATGAAAGTTCCTATTTGAATTTTTGTTTTGTTTTTTATGCTATGGAACTGAAATTTGGACAATATAAGTGCCTGATCTATATTCATCAACCATATAAATTTTAAGACCCTCCGACCACTAGGGTGGGTACCCCCTATACAAACCGGGAAAACTTTTTTGTTTTTTTACTACGAACTGAAATTTGGACAGTGTCTTATCCATATCCACAAGCCTTCTAAATTTCTTTTTTTATGGTTCCGTACCCATAGGGAGCTAACGGGACCTTATTACTAAGCTTACGCTGCCCGACCATCCGTCTCCTGCTCTATCTCTTGAACAGTAATAGGTAGAGAATTGAAAATTTTCACACTTGTGTGTAGAATGACAAATACTAAAAATATACATTTTTATAAGCATTATTCTTTAATTTAATCTTTGTTTACCATATTTTTGTTTTTGTAGTATACTTTTAAGATGTTAATTGTAGTATACTTTTAGGCTGTTAAATATACACATAATTTAATATTTTAAACAAAAAATCTTGTACGATGGTGAGGAACCCTCCGTGTGCAAGTCCGACTCACACTTGGATGATTTTTTTTTATATATTTTTTTTTATTTTTCACTTTGAATCAAGCAATCACTTACATGTTTTTATATATAATTTAGGTATTATAATAAATAAGAATAATGTTAAATACCAGCCTCTGACCCGATGGGGGAAATTTATTTGCAACAGTAGCGAGCTATGCCTCTACTCACAGCCATGTGTGGTCAGAGACATATAACAATAATGCAGATGGTATAGATGAAAATAATCAGCGATATCCAGTTCATCTAGCCTGCAGTGTGATCATGAGTCCCGTAGGTAGCGAAGGACGATGGTATTAGTCGACGAGGGCGATATCTCAGGCCTTCTCAGAGAAGGTGATACAATTATTATATGACGTGCATAAAACTCAGAAAGGAACGTGTAGGGCATAGTTAGTAATGCATCTATTTAATGCTAAAGGGACAAAATTTCTGGTAGGACGACTAGGGACACAAAGGATTAACTGATTTAATAGCTCAGGAGAATCAATTTCCTCGACAATAAGCTTATGAAGAAAGTTAATCCCAAGAGCTATCCTATGATGCACCAAAGATGGAAGACTGATAAGAAGGAGCTTATCAGAGTAAGATGGCAAACGGGAATTAGGGTTCCAGTTTAGGCCACGAAGGGCAAACAGAAGAAATTGTTTCTGTACAGACTCAATTCGATTTTGATTTTTTATGTATTGCGGTGACCAAATGCAAGAGCAATACTCGAGGAGTGGACGCATAAGAGATATAAAACGAATCTTTGTGGTATAAGGGTCATTAAATAGAAAATTTGTGCATTATGCTCATCAACAAAAGCTCTCCAAGGTTTTATTTTAGCATTAGGATTTCTATCTGACACAGGAAATGTAAGTGGTTGATGATCCGTAAATATGTTTAAATTTTTCACGTCATACAAGTAATTTCTTAAATTCTTAAGAGCCATGACGATAGCCAGAAATTCACGTTAATTCTCTATTCTTCAGGATTCGGGGAATTATTGTTATTGACTTCTCTTCCTCTAATAAAACAACTCCTAAGCCTAGGGTGGACATCCGTTGTTAAATCAAATGGTTTTTGAAATCTGGATAACATAGCATGACCTCCTCTGATGCCAAAACTTCTCTCAACTTATTGAAAGCTCGAACTTGTTCTTCATTAAAATTTATAAGTTTTTTCTTTGATTGGTTGGCGCTTATCTTTCCATTATCACCCTTTAGTATATCAGTTAGAGCTTTTTCCATTACAGTAAAATCCTTAATGAAGCATCTATAATAATTAGCAAGTTCTAAAACCGATCTGACGTTGAAAAGTGTAACTAGTTGTATGTAATTACGTATAGCATTTACCTTACTGGGGCTTGTTGTAATACTGCCATCAAATAGGACAAAACCTAAATATTTCACACAATTTTTAAAAAATTTGCTTCTTCTCTAGAGACCCTCATGTGACGTGCTGTTGGTCCCACTTGTTTTTTGATAAATAATTTAATCAGCAACATAGACATAACATGACTTTCCTATTTGTTCCCTCAACAAATCATCAATAGCCCTTTGGAAAATACTTGGTCCATTTTTTAATCCGAAGGGAAGCCTAAAAAATTCATACTTACCATTTGCGACTGAAAAGGCAGTTTTCCTTCTGCCCCTTTCTGTAAGATATATTTGATGAAAACCTGATTTCAGATCCAGTGTCGTAAAGAATTTCGACTTTCCCATATTTGATAATATTACTGGCACATTGGGGATAGTGTATTTGTCATCTATAGTTTTTGCATTTAATTTTCTCAAATCTTTGACGAGTCGCTTTTAAACGGGGACCTGGTCTAATTATGTAATTTCTTGTTGTTTAATTTGTCCCAAATTTCATCGTTTACAAAATCCGCGAGACTCATGGGATATGGATATAATTTTGAATAAATGGGCTCGTCACTTACGGTGCGAATAATGGCAATTATATTGGTATTGAAGGGGAGTGACTCGTTAGAATCTGCAAAACCCCCACTCAAATCTTTCATCTTTTGTTGGAATTTTTCCCTCACTTCTGGAGGTATCTCAATATCTTCTGAATGTGTGAAATTCACATCTGGACACTTCAGAAACTGTAGTTTTTCTGATCCCATACTTGTTCTTAATTCCTTATTATTAATATCTAATGTGGCCTTTACTCGCGTTAGCAGATCGAGACCAACTATCCCATCAAATGTTGAAAGAGTGGGAAGTATTAAAAATATTGTTTTCGCACCAAAAAGATTAATACATATCACCTTTATATTATTGGAGCCATGAATCGACTTCATTACAAATTTTGTCTGTACTGGGCTAATATGTTTTAGTTCCCTCAGAGGCCTTATGTAATTTTTAGAAGCCCTTGTATCTATTAGTAGGTTAATTACCCTCCCTGAAATTATTCGCTCTATGAACGGTAGTAGGGAGTTATGCTTAAAAAATTGATTTGATCAAATTCTGCAATTTCTTCATTGACTTTCAGCTCCTTTTTCTTCCACCACAACCTGATAAATTTTTTCCTCTTCATCTTGAGCATAGTTTTCCTGAGACAAATGATGGACGCGCTGTGTTTTTGGACCCGTGTAACGGTCAGACCGTGCCGAGCACTTGTGTGGCAAACTCTGTGTGGATCTATATTGCTGACCTGGATTAGGGTAATTATTATTCACCCCAAAAATAGTAGGTTGTCTAAAATGAGAGTAGGATGGATCAATATCCATAGGTTGTACGGTCTGTTGTTTCTGAGGCTGCCTATTATTGAACTGTTGCTGATTTTGTTGCGGTTTATTACCAAATCCTTCGCGTTTTACAAAATGCGGAATCTTACTTTGAGAAGTATTGTTGATCTGAATTGCTGTTGTATTATTATCAAACTTACCTTTGGACTTTTGTTCAATTTTTTGAGACCTTTCCTCCATATTGTTTGCAAAATTTGCGGTAAACTGATACCTGGTTATTGGTTCGATTGCTCTTCTTGTGCCAAAGCTAAAGGCAAGTTAGTTGGTCGGGATGCAAATAAAATATCACTTCGTGATTTTTTGGTACCTGAAATGAATATTCTCAAAGTTTTCTCCATGTAATTTCTATTTAAAAATTCAGCCTCAGATCGATTACAAATCATATTGGTTTTATTTATCAATAAGGTCAACTTTCTTTCTATTTGATCATAGTATTCGAGGACTGTCAGGTTACTCCGTCTTAGAGTAGACATCTCCTGCTCG